>CALNHX010001976.1:0-197649 GCA_940337035.1 Agriotes lineatus | reverse complement strand
GTTGGGGCTTAAGCCAACGAATAACTTCTTATTTCCGGCCTGGATCTGGTGTTCGGCTCAGCTGTGATCCGCCATCTTTAGGATAAAGCGCTTCCCCAGCTGGGCGTACCCACTAAGCCATCATTTACGAGCCGTCATACCTGTATTTTGTATGGTGTTTGATAGGTCACTGGGAGTGACCCACTAGATGAATCAGTTGATGCTGAAAGGTACTAAGTAACGTTTTCGGCCATTTTGAGGTTTTGCACGATAATAGTACTTATTTCTACCATATCCCGATCGTTATACGTTGAAACGGTCTATGTGCGAGCATCGGGTGTTGTTGTGGACACAACTTCTAAACAAGATTTATTGTTGAAAGGGACCAAGTAACGTTGGTTGGTACCTTTCAACAACAAACTATATATTGCTTCCTGTATTACCGACCTTAGAAGTATGGCTGACGCAGTGACATTGCTAATGTGAGGAAGTGCAGTGTGTTGGTGCTGTTAGTTCTTATTTCAATAATACTTTTTAATCAGAGTCTTCGGAGGCAGGTGCAGAAATTGAAGTGTTATTGCATAACAAAAGGAAAAAAGGTGTACGTAATACTAACTTATACAGCAGAACTGTCACCAAACGGAGCAGAGTAGAAGGAGTTGCTTATAAAGGCTACAACGGTAAAGATGTTGCAAAGAAAATTGGTCTTCCTTGCCGGTAAGTCCCTTTCTTATGAATAAAAACAAAATTGAATAGTAACGCTAGTCTATAACCGATGCACGATGAAACGCTTCGAAAAAATTGGCGAGGATCAGAGGAACGACATATTTCAAAATTGTATGCATTAAAAACAAAAGACGAGCAAGATATTTATTTACAAGGTTTCTTAGAAATACGTAATGTTCAACGTCGGGTTACACCAAAAACCGAAAATAAGGATAGCAATATCTCGAGAAGTTGTTCTTTTGTTCATTTTGTGTGGACTCCTGTAACCACCATAGAGCGCGTCCCCAAGTGGCGGTTAGGGGGCCGAAACCGGTTTGACCGGAGGGTTGGAGGGCTTAAAACCCCCCGCGGACCAACAGGATTGCACAGAGGGGAATAACCTCTTACAAAAGTTACTCGGGGGAGCTCACATTGTGAGTTTGGGAGGTTGCGGCTCCACGAGGTACCCCCGCAGCAGTGGACGTCTGCTACTCGTTCCAGCGTGTTTTGAGGTAGTTCTTCGCGCTTTAAATAGAAAGGCTCCCCAGTCACCGATTGCGGTCTAGGTGGCTGGTATCCCAGACCGTCCGGCTGAGACCCTAGTCCGGCGGAAGGGCAGGCGGCACCACATTCCTGAGACTTGAAACGTGTCCGTCACTCCCATGGGGGGGGGGGGGGAATCGTAGGCCCTGGCCAGACCGAAGCTTGGGTGATAGAATGTGTCTGTCTTCTGTCAGGGGCGCCGGTCGAAGTATGGACAGTCGGCTCCGTACCAGCGCCGCCCCTGCTACGAAGTACTTAGCCTCGGCTAGGGGGTTCTGCACGAACGTGCGACTGACAACATATCAACCTCACACTTGGCCTTATAACATCATAAGTATATTCTGTTGTCTCTCAACCTAATTGCTATCTTCAAATTCTCTATATTGAAGTGCTTTAGGTTTCTCCGCAACTGCGGTTTATTAAGCTTCTCCCCTTCTCTTCTCACACCTTGGGAGCCTCCGTTTCTTTGAAACCAAATTCCCATACTGGGCCCTTAAATTGGGTGGGTTTTTACCCTAAATATCAAGCAAGTCGAGTAAATCTATATATTCCGACATGCCCCCACCCCTACCCCCTGTCATTGTGGCAAAGAATATACAACCCGCAAAAGCCTTCTCCAACACCAGAGGAGGAATTGTCAACCCCCCCCCCCCCGAAACCCCACCGACTCAGAATGTGAAATCTGTAACCGAATATTCAAAACATTTGCTGGCCTACAACAGCATAAGCGCCGTGCGCATACAGTTGCTTACAATCTAGAATCGGATCAGGCTGGCGCAGCCAGGACAGTAATTCCCTGGTCTGAGTTCGATCTAATGACAGTCGCCGAAGAAGAGGCCCGCTATGAAGGTAGAACAATAATCAAACACCTTGCAAAAACCTATAAGCGCAAAGAAGATGCAATCAAGTACCAAAGGAAGCAGACCCACTACAAGGAACTACTGGCTTCAGCTAAACAAAAATTACAAGATAACCCTCCTCCCGACGATGACAATGCTCATAATCCGTCACAAGAGCCTCCTATTGCCTCCACTTCTGGCTCATCTCCTCAGCTCAGACGTAGACCTCCCATCAGGCCCATTCCTAGCTCTAGCTCGTCCAGTACCAGCCCAGACTCGGACAACGATACTACATTGCCTACCAACGAGTTGATCGAAAACATCAAATTCCCTGCAGATAATCGAACACCATCTGCACATGATGATAAATCCGGCTTATTTATTGGTTTGTTTCAGACGCTCTTAGATATAGAAGAACTTGCGCAAATTGATAGAGGTCCTACAATCTTTAATATTTAGCCCAACCTCCGCTCACGGCGACCTGGATAAGCTCGCCGCGGATATGTTGCCTAAAAGAACAATTAGCAACGCTCCAGCTATACGCTCACAATCACGCCCTAACCACCCTCACAAGCGATATAAAGGGCTCAATGCGGAGAGAGCATTCGAATACAAAAAAGCCCAGAAACTTTACCAATCAAATCGAGCTCATCTCGCCGGTAATATATTGGATGGAGTTAACGCCACCCAAAACGACAATTCTCCCGACATCCAGGAGGTCGAAGATCTCTACGCACACATTTTCAGTGATAACACCTTTATAGACACTGAACCGGTATCCCCTAAGCCCAACACTAAGGAAATGGGAAACAACTGCTTCCATCCTTTGACAGAGGAAGAGATTCTTTCTGCCATTAGCAGTACCAAAACCAAAGCTGCTGGACCGGACGGCTGCAATATTTCTTATATTAAAAAGCTTCCCGTACACAGAATATCAATCCTACTTAACGGATGCTTATATACCAGTCACATTCCAAAGGTGCTAAAAGGATGCCGGACAGTTCTCATTCCTAAGAAAGGAAACCTTAAGCTAGCCACCAATTGGCGTCCGATCACAATTGGATCCATTTTCACACGACTTATGCATAAAATCCTGGCACAACGCATCGGACGCTTACCTTTGTGCCCATTACAGACCGGTTTTACTCCTATGGACGCCTGCATGAACAACAGCATCATCCTACAAGCACTGATTAAATCACACCATCGGCTAACCACACCATTACATATTGTATCCTTGGACATCAGTAAAGCGTTTGACTCCATAGCTCATTCGTCCATCGCACGGGCCCTCAAGAGATTCAATATCCGCCCTGCCCTACAAGACTATATTCTTGAAGCTTATAAACCCTGCCATACGACCATCTCTTGTTTTAAAAATAAGACTGGTAGGATACCGCTTATACGCGGGGTTAAGCAGGGCGACCCGCTATCTCCAATCATTTTTAACCTCATAATGGATGAGCTACTGGAAACAATCTCCAATAGCGCTGCTGGTCTTTCATTCCCTGGATGTAACAATAAGCTGGCAGCCCTTGCCTACGCAGACGATGTCATTCTCTTTGGCGCTACCTCACTAGAAACGCAAACACTACTCAAAATATGCCAATCCTTCCTAAACAAACGGGGTTTGGCACTAAATGCAGCCACGTGTAGTGCCCTTTCCTTCGGGCTCATTCCTAAGAAGAAAAAGCTGTTTACCATCACCAAGAGCAACTTTTCCATTAACGAGGAACCAATCAAACAACTAAGTGTGGGCGATTACTTCAGGTACCTGGGCTTAAAATATGGAGCCCTAGGCGTCCGCATTTCCGATTATGACACTATAAAGACCTATCTCTCCCGGACCCGCTTAAACCCCAACAGAAGCTAAACATCTTACGCTTCTACCTCATACCTAGACTACTACACACACTCCAAGCTCCTACAATATACAAACATGTCCTCAACACAGTTGACAAAATTATCAGACGCTCCCTAAAGCGTGTACTTAAACTCCCTCCCACAATCCCCACCGCCTTCCTCTCCTCACACTGTCGTGATGGCGGGATTGGCATTCCCTGTCTCGCCGATTTAATACCGTCAATAGTCCTGGGAAGGATACAGAAGCTGAGTGACACCGGAAATCAATTCTTCAGCGACGCCATCATGTCCGATTGGGCCCAAAAATTCGTCAACAACATAGTAGGACGACTTACAACACATGGGAAGGGCAAAGATCGCATCCGTACCTGGTGGCGCAACTCACTACAAGAATCAACCTCGGGAAATGGTCTCCACCAAGGCAATTCGTCATCCTGTAGGTCTTCCTGGATTCACAAACCCCCACCATTTTGGAGCGGTCGAGACTACGTCAAGGCTGTTCAACTCCGCGGCAATGTTTTACCTACAGTTAGGACACCCTATAACCGTGGACCAGCCGCCAAGTGCCGAGCAGGCTGCAGCAGATCAGAAACATTATGCCACGTGCTACAGGCATGTCCCATCACTCATTACCCGAGGATACGCCGACATAACTTCGTCGCATCATCTTTAGCAAAAGCTGCTAGAAAAAATGGCTGGCAGGTAGATGAAGAACCAAACCTCTGGGGAACGGACCGCATCCGCAGAAAACCGGACCTTGTTTTTGTCAAAGACGGACGTTTATACATCTCGGACGTTACCATTGTATGGGAAGGCCCCCGGCCCCTCGAAGATGCGTTCTGGGACAAACAAAATACTTACAACACCCCTCCATGTATAGATGCCCTTCGCACCAAATACCGACGCTCAGAGATCTACTGCCTGCCGTTTGTGATTGGTGCACGTGGGACGTGGTGTGAAAATAATAATGTGCTGCTGGAAGTGATTCGACTAGATCAGCGTTTTGCAACCAGCATGGTCCAGGATACTATGAAAGGAAGCATCATTACGCACAACGAGTTTTCGCGAGTGGTGTGACGTCGCGGATTTCAAACACATACTGTTGCGTCCAATTAATATTCGCACAACGCGTTTTCGCGAGTGGTGTGGCGTCGCGGATTTCAAGCACATACTGTTGCGTCCAATTAATATTACTTTGTAACTGTACTATTACTTTGTAACTGCAATGACTTCGTGTGCAATATTTCATTTAATCGAGGTTATTTCCTGTTAGCAAATAACTTCTTTATTTTTGTTACATTTACATTTATATAATCCAAAGCTAACTTTAAAAATTATGCACAAAATGTATTCTACAAAATATCCTGATCCTCCAGTGAGTTATACCTACTTTGTCAAATATTTCCATGAACATTTTACTCTTCGTTTTGGACGTCCACAAATAGACACTTGTAAGTGCGAAGAATTTGATGTGAAAATAAAAAGCCTGTCTCTTGGGGATGCTGCCAAGAGAGCAGCTGTTGCTGAATTGTTGGTACATAAGAGAAGAGCAAAGCAATTTTATAGTTCACTGCAACAATCTACCGAAGAGTGTAAAAATCGAGATGAAATGGTACCATTGGCTTTCGATTTCATGCAGAACGTTCATCTCCTTGAGGTTCCAGTGCAGGACTTGTTTTATTTAACTCAACTGACCGTTAATATCTTTGGCATTCATAATTTGAAAACACGTCAGGCATTTTTCTACATTTACCATGAAGGACTGGCCAATAAGGGACCAAACGAAGTTTGCTCCTTCGTATTGGATTATATTAACAACTACATCCCTGAATCAGTAACGGAACTATATTCTGACAATTGCCCAGGGCAAAACAAGAACCATACCATGGTACGTATGTGTATGGCATTAGCTGAAACGGGTAGATCCGATAAAGTGGCACAATTTTTCCCTATCAGAGGGCACTCCTTTATACCCTGTGATAGGGATTTTGGACTAATTAAATAGTATATTACATCATGAGGAACTAAAGTGCACCATTTAATCCCGCGAGTGGAGTTTGTTGCCTCGAGGGCGACGCCCGAGGGCAACAACCACTCAAAGGATTTAGGCACTTTAGTCCCGAGGTATATACGCTATTTTTGCACTTTTGGGAACATTATCATCAAACATTTCCAAAATTTGGAAACTGACAATTACAATTTATTAAAAACTGAACTGCAGCAGGTCCTGGGTAGCCTGAATCAGTTGGCAGTACTGAAGTGTATTGTCAGTATATGTCAAATTCGAGATTTGCAGGTTAAGTTTTGCGTCAGTGTGTGTCAAATGACAAACAAAACCTAAACTACTAACCTCGTGTAAATATACCATAGTTATGGTATCATTTTTACTTTAGTCCCTATGGATTAAATGAGCTACTTTAGTCCCTGTTTACGGGGACTAAAGTATCAACTTTAGTTCCGGAAGTGCAAAAAAAAATTAAAGCAGCACGATAGGATCTTCTCCGTTCACCAATACACTCAACTGGTTGTAACATCCAGTGCAAAAAACCATTTTACAGTAAAATAAATTGCTACTGAACATGTGCTAGATTTTAAAAATTGGTGGACAAAATATTACAAAAAGCAATCTCTTTCACTCGAGACCAATAAGGGGGGTGTTCCAAAAAACCAGAAAGTCATTTTCTATATACCAGTTCCACTACTTTCTTCACCAGTCATCGAAACCAGGATATCTGGTCGCTTCAGAATGTTTCAATAGTTTCGCGAATCATACATTTCAACTGCATATGCCTCGAAATAATGAACGTATTCCTCTCGAATTACATCACACCAAAGCATATCCTGAGGAAAATGTTCTCATACTGGAAACCAAGATAGAGCATTTGCAAAAACTGCTAACCTACGTAGAAGAGGAATATAAAGAATTTTACTCCAACATTATCCGCTGCTGGCCAAGGAAGTAATAAATATTTCCATGAAATATCAAGTTTGTTTTAAGAATATGTATTCATTGTTCAAAAATTAATAAATCAGTTTTTGAGTTAACAGTACTTGCTTTTTTTGTGTTAGATGTAGAAAGGACCTAACTACGCTTTCTTTTTTTTTTAATAACAATTGTTGGGATCTTAATACCATAGGTAAGTTACCTCCGTTTTCTGTGCACAAACAATATAAAACCACTCCCACAATAATATCTAACGATAAATCTGATACAAGAAAGATATTCAGTTTTTTTTAGTTTTTCTCAAAACTGCATAAAAGTTACATAGTACCTTTCAACATCAACTGATTCGATGTATTAACCTTACCGTCTTATTCTTTTTCTATTGTGTCCTGTGCATGTTTGTTTACAGAGTGACTGTTTCAATGTGTTACGACCATTGTTAAGGTGAGGCCCGGACGTGGCGTATGAGCATTCCAGGTAGGTATTTGTGTCTGACACGCTGCACCGTGGCCTCCGAAATAGTTATTTGTGTACTTCTCGCTCCGTTTAACCCTCCAGGTCCAGTTGAAAGTGGCTATCTTGAGTTGGATCTGGTGACGCCCTTTTCTTTGGTAACATCTTATATACGTGTGTTTCACTTTTCATGGGGAAGGTCATGTATCACAGAAAGTATCCAACCCTTACTGCCATCCAGGACACAATGGCACATATGAATGGGCCCATAGGCGTCCGTCTTAGGACGAAAAAAGGGGCTACTTTTTCACAAAGTAATATTAGCGATTTTTTCCGGCCAAATTTTTTAACATAATCTTAATCCGCGGCTTTGAAAACCTTTGTGGCCAAATTTTCATGCAAAAATTCCTATGCGTTAGAAAGATATTAAAAAGCAAACTTGAAAAATACTGTTAATTTATTTCGTCATTTTTCGAATAATAGCTGAGTTTTAAACATTACTTTAACTGTTTTCGTTTTTCTAAAGTGTGATTATCGCTAAACTATAGTTTTATCACTTTTGTTAAATAATTTGCTTGGAATTACAAGAAATATTATACACTTTATTCCATTTTGATCAAGTAGCTTTGGTAGTCGGTTTTTAAGAAAACAAATGAGCATCGCAGTACCTATCAAATTAATTTATTGTGAATTGAGACGTGACGTGTTGTTAATAATGGCACAATTGACCATTTTAGAAAAAGTAGAGATAGTGAGGATTGCTGGTGAAAGAGTAGTGTCTTGCGCTAACGCTGCCACGATTTTTAACGAAAGGCATCCAAATAGCCTGCCAATTCATAAACAAACAGTTGCCAAAATTATTCGATGAAACTGATAGCGTTTTTAAACATCGACCTAAACGATATAACGTCAATAGTGAAAACAACGACGAGAATATTATAAATGACGTTCAAGAAAACCCCAGGAATAGTCTCAGAAGTAGATCAAGAGCGCTGAATGTTTTACTATCCAAGGTTTGGAGAACATGTCGAAGAAACAAGATTAAGCCATACAAACCAAACATTTTACATACGTTGGAAGATGGAGGCCAGTTGCGTAGATTGCAATACTCTCTCTGGTCTCAAGGCGAGTATTGAAACAACCGATTTTTTTTAAATAATATGTTATGGTCTGACGAAGCAACATTTACCACTAACGGGATAATATCAAGCCAAAATTGTAGATATTGGGCACAAGAAAATCCGAATTTTATCATTCACAGCAAGAGGCAGTATCACGAAAAGGTGAACGTATGATGTGGAATTTTCAATAAAAGGATTATTGGCCCCTTCTTTTTCAATAATTTAGATGCAAATACCATGTTAAATTTCTTAGAAAATGAATTTTACAATATTATTGATTCCCTCCCCTTACAAGAGAGAAGACAGTTATATCTACAACTTGATGGAGCACCCGCTCACCACTCCGTTCGGGTCAGAGAATGGCTAAATCACCATTTTCCTATGAGGTGGACTGGCAGGAGTAGTCCTTTAATGGAATGGCCGCCTAGATCCCCAGACATGACACCGATGGATTTTTATTTTTGGGGTCGCATAAAACACAAGGTTTATAAAGAAAACCCTTTAAACCGCGACGACCTATGCAGAAAAATAACTATAGCATGTTGCGGGTGAAACAAAAAAAAATGAGTGGACGAATATATACGAATACATGGCGGCTATGTAGAGCAATAGAAATTGTGTATGCTTTTTTATGGTTTCTATAATTAATTATGAAAATATCGTTAGGCTTTTGAACTTATATTTATGTGATAATTAAATTTCTCAGCAATTTTCACTTATCTATCAATAAATAATATTTTATATCATGATTATTCTTATTCTGGTACCAAACCTGTTATTGAAGTTATATGACCTGTGTGCTTACATAACTCTTGCTACGCACTCGTTTGTAACTTACACACACGCATATTAATGATGCTGTTATCCCACTTGTAGTAAGTAACTATTATAAGCAAAAGATCGGCCTATCTGATAAAATTTTATGAAATAAGAGAAATTAAGATGACACTGCACCGTCCAAACCATTTGAAATGTTGTCATACTCTTCTTTGCGTAACGTTGTGTCATTTGGTACAAGCCGCCTCAATAAAATAAATACACAACATGTTAAAATCTCAAAAATATATTGCCATTTTTAATAATTCGCAAGATACACAAGATGGCCTAACGTTTATAAAGCAGCTTTCATTGAATAACGATTATCGGAAGTTACTTGAAAATTTTCAGAAATAAGTAGTTAAGTAGTTTAAGAGATCGGTATGCCATTATTGTAGAATGTTAATGGCATGTTTATTTCCGTTGACTAATTGCTAAAGGGGCAAATAGGGATATTTGTTAAATTTTCACTAATCTCTTAGAAACCGCAGTAATTACAGATAATGTATCTGGATAACGAGGTATTTATGACCGGCTACTTTACAAAATAAATGCAGGTAGATAGCGTATTTTCAAATCAGTTTGTCTTCACATTTTGAAGTAGTAACATCAAAATGGAGCCTATTAAATCTCAACGCAATCGTGACAAGTTTTATAGTGACGGGTATATTTATGTTTTTGATAAATTATCCGCGGATGATGAAACGGAGTTTTGGCGATGTGAGCAAAGGCGACAGTGTAAAGCGCGAGTGCACGTTAGAAATGGTGCTGCTGTAAAAACTTTTAATGTGCATACCCATGATAAATCGGCAGACAAAGCAGAGGCTGATCGAGTAATTACTACAATTAAAAACGCGCTTTAGAGACACAAGAGCCGACATGTGAAGTAATCAGCGAATGCTCACAAAACCTCAACCTGGCTTGCCAAGGAGCTCTTCCATCTCAAGGGGCTTTGAAAAAACTGGTGCGAAGACAACGAAAACAAATACACCAAGCACCAGCAATTCCTGCATCCCTGGAAGACTTACAAATTCCGGAACGTTATACAATCTATGAATTAACACCTTGTAACTTCGAAAACTTTTTACTTTCCGACAGTGGCCCTAGTCCAGGGAGAATTTTAATTTTTGACAGACAGAGGAATTTAGAAATTGTGCAACATTGCGACGACTTTTTTGTAGATGGGACTTTTAAAATCGCCCCGAATTTGTTTCAACAGGTATATGTTATACATACTAGCAAAGAGATATGGTGGGATACATCCAGTTTTTTATGCGCTTTTGCCAAATAAATCAAGAGAAACTTTTGAAATGGCTGCTTTTAAAAGCCTGCAAAATAACTTTCCGCAAACTGAAATTCGAGGATGTTTTTTTCACCTAGCGAAAAACTTGAAAAAACAACTGAACGAAGCACATTCAATTACCCGTTATCACAACGACGCAGACTTTGCATTACATGCCAAAATGATCATTGGTTTGGCATTTGTCCCAATGCAAGATATGCAAAACGCATTAAATGAGTTGCCTGATATTTTTCCTGGCGATTTGATACCTGTATTAGATTGGTTCGAGGACAATTACATTGGTCGTTTGAACTGCAGGGGAAATGGATGGCGTCAACCCATGTTTCCACATGAGATGTGGAATATGTATAACAGAGTGCTAGATTTACAAGATCGTACCAACAATCATGCTGAAGCAGCCCATCGACGTTTACAAATGGAGCTTGGTGTAGATCATCCTACAATATAGAGATTGATTGATGGTTTACGGCAAGTCCAAGCGAATCGAGATATTTATTACGAACAGCTTGTTGCATGACATGCTCCACCCCAAAAACTTCATAATAGGTATGCCAACGATCGTATCCTGAGAATCGTAAGATATTACGAGGTATTGCTCAAAATTATCAAATTAATCAATAAAAATTTCATTTTTTCTATAGCACATGTTAAAGTGTGCTTTTGTCAACTCAAAACAAAAGGTCAAGTTTTACTTTAACAGCAAGGGTAGATAAAGTAGCACTTTAACATCAAGGATAGATAAAGTAATTTAATTTTCTAACTTTTGTTTAAATTAAATATGACGGCTTCGTATTATCGTAGCAACCCAATCTAGCTACTGACATTTTGAAATGTGATTGACTGTCCTTATTTTCTTTTGAAAGTGTTAAAGTTCTTGCTATAGAAAAAAATATTGTATTATACACGACGATAAAGTTATTTCTATCCACTCTTGAATCATTAACGTCTCGACTTCGTCTCGACGTTAAACGATTTACTCGTGGATAAAATTTAACTTTATCCTCTTGTATAATAAATTACTATTAGATATGATATACATACATATATTCGTAACTAACATCGCATATTACGTAAATATTGTACATTTATCCACCTTTTAGATCTTTGTAAGTAGGTACCTTATTAGGGTGTTCTCTATATTCTTATTATTGTTCTGTAAGCTACAAAAGCAAAAACACAAAACAAAATTATAAAAAACTCAAAAAATATATAAACACAAAAAAATTACCAAAAAAAATTGACAAGGCTGGTATTTGGTGATACAGCCGCTTTATAGGTACATTTTGAGTTGACTGATATTTGACTTAGTTGATTTATCATGTGCTGAAACCGTTCTGTATTGACACATCCAGTTGTCGTAGACCGCCCACTGCTACTACTAATGACCGGCTTTAGATGCACGAGATAAAGCAACGCAAATGGTACTGGAGAAAGGTGCAGGTAAACGCATTTGCCCTGCAGGGCAGTCAACATTTGAAACGGGCTCCGCTGGCGGTTCTGTGTAAGCCTGAGATGTAAAACCGTCATGCTGTCCTTGGCTGTCGCATAGAGGGAAATTAAGGACAGAAAAAGCTCGGTTTAAATTACGTCTAACTCTTTCCATGGAAGTGCAAGTGTATAGATAATCAACTTGCGGAGGGGTGATTTCGTTGGCTCGGCGCTCTGGAGCATATAATCCATGATGACAAGTATGTCAAATCTGTCGAAGTAGACCAAGCTCCTTCATGGGGTGTTAGTGCCTCACCATTATTAATACAGATTTTACGGTATTCCGATAAACAACGCTGGACAATCAAATCTACAAAGGAAAACCAAATCTACGCAGGAAAATCAAAACAACGCAGGAGCTTATTGGTAAAAACATTTGGATTATGAAGATCCATGGCCCACAATGCATCGAAATGTCAGAAAGTGAAAGAATTATTAAAATTAAAAACCACGCAAAAACTAATACTAAGCAGGAACATCTACACGACGCTGGAACATATACACTACGCAAGACATTGGCAGGAGAAATGCGATAACAATCTGTTGATTATGAGAATGCAGTCTAAAACAAGCGGTGGACGAATCCCCAGGTTTGGCATTTTTCACATAACGTTGGGGGGAGCGCTCCACTAACGTCCAGGGACAAGGAACTGATACACTTGCAACAGTACATGTGGTTATTTTCACAGGTGAACCTTGCAATACTGCCACGTAATAAAACGTCGCTGCAACCGTTACAGCTGGGAAGACCTACAAAACAAAATAACTAGTTGATAAACTTGCAGTCGTAGGTCAACATTAAATCACACATTTTGCAGGCATGGCGACTAATATTGTTCAGGGTGTTGAAATTTGTTTTATTTTAAAATTTTACTCTAATATTTTGAAAATGCAGCAATGTTTTTTATTGACATTTTTAGGGTGTTTATTATTAATAGTTTTGTACATAATTCTGTGTAAATAACTTTTTGAGGTCAACCAGTATTTGTTACCTATTTTGACGTGGGTTCTTAGGATTTTACCTGAATATTATTTTATTTTACTAGTGTTACCTAGGTAAATATTTATTCATCAGTTTTCTTTGTATTTGTATACCAACTTGAAGATTTTGTTTAGTTTTTTATTTTTAATTGATATTTTGTTATATATGTTAGTTATAAAATGTGCTAAATGTTAGACATTTACTACACTATTTCTGTTGGTTATAACAGGATGTTATTTTATTCTTTGTTAAACGTTTACTTTGTATACTATAATTATAAATATACAATTCGTTAGGCCTAACTATATATATCTTTTTACAAGGGAGGAGGGGCATTTAAATATTTGCTTAGGGGCCCAAGGTACTCTTGCACCGCTACTGTTGTCACAAAGTAAGGAATTCAAATTAACTACCTCTTCAGTTGTGACGTTTCGCCTGCCTCCAAATTGTTTCAAAACGTTTACGTTGTCATTTGTAAACGCTATCACGCCACAAAAATTTGTACCACGCGGAGCGTAACAAAAACTTGAAGAAAGATTCTGCTGATAAGACAGTACCGGGCAGGTGCGAAGCCGACAAGTTGCGCAAGTTCCGTGGCGTCGCCCGATCACGCATCCCTACTCTCCGGCTCCCACTTAACTCGTATGTTCTAGCCCCACTCTAGATTCACCAGATCCACCGGCTCGAAGGCCCATAAAAGAGCGATCCTTAGTCAGACAGATTGATTCCGATCCTCCTCCAGACTCCAGCCGGAGACTCTTGGGTCCTCGGACCCAAGAGGGCTCCACCAATCCCGTTACCTGTCTGCCAGAATCCTGTCCCGAACTACCTGACCAGAACCCATCCTTGCTTATGTTAGTAAAACTGCAGAGGCACTCCCAGAATCCCCTATCCTTGTAATCCCTGCGCTACGGAAAGATCAAGCGAAGGGATAACAATTAAACCTATCCTATTAATCCCTGTGCTAAGGAGAAACCTAGCGAAGAGATAAATAACTAATCCTAGTAACCCCTGTGCTAGGGAAGATCTTGCAAAGGGATTTCCTGTCTTACTGATCCCTGGGCTATGGAGAGATCTAGCGAAGGGATAGAGTTCGCCGTAAAAAGCCTGGTCCAGATCCCTATCTTAAAGCCTATAAAATCCCGCTATTAATAAAGAATTCTTTCCAACAGTCCGTCGTAGAAGGCCCGCAGTCCGAGGTGTAAGAATCCAGTTCAAAATCCACGAAGCGTGATTACGGCGGACCATTAAATTGTCAGCCAAATAGCCCGTGCGCGCGAAATTTCCCGGCAGGCTTTGGAGGAAAATTTAAGCTCGCGCCCGGGCTATGAAATTCAAGTTATATTTCCTAAACGCAGCGCGGCGTTCTAAGTTTATCGGACCTCAGACTTCGCTAATTAAATTTAGAGACATTACGCCGGGCCTAACCCGGCGTACTATTAGTACAGTATCCGGAATCGTGATTAGATTTTTGTATTAGGCATACCGTTCAATTTTGTTTACTCACAATCGGTTAGTAATAGGTACGTTTCTAACCTTCAAAACAGTAGGAAAGCGACTCATTGTTTACTTTACTTTCTCAGCTAGCCGGGGAAGCTTTTCCCTGCTAGCATTGCACATTGCATTTTTTAGCCCGAAAAAATATCAATGTGAGATGCGTCTGGCATTTGGAAGTGCAAGTCCAGAAGAAAAGATTGAGCTGCAGGAAAAATATGATACCCACCTCGAAGAAAAAGCACTATCACGCAAGGAGAAATAGATGGATAAAGCTTCCAACAGCCTAGTTTGCGTTTATGATTTGCAAGCGGTGTTGCCTTGTCCAACAGGGGATGCATCTGCATGTTATTATGTATCTAAACTGAATGCCCTTAACTTTACTGTATACCAGCTGCAATGTAACGAAGTTGGTTGTTATGTTTGGCATGAAGGACAAGCCCAAAGGGGAATTATGCCTAATAAGGGATAAACAGAGAGCGAAATAAGATTTTCCAATGTCGTAATAGATTTATATTTAATTTTTAATGACCGGGCAGTCGATGCCCTGTCGTTGTAATGGGCGATTATTTTAAAATAAAATTGTGTTCGGCTCGGACAATAAGTTGTGACGAGATGGCAAGCGCGAGGCGCCTATTTTCCTTCGCGTATTTGCTTTTCGGAGAGGAGTTTTAAACCGTATCTCGACTTCGAATGACGCTCTCTCTTCAACACATTAAAGCTCCTCTTAAGCCCGGATAATGAGAAAATTGCAGACAACGGCCATACCACATTGAAAGCACCGGTTCTCGTCCGGGGTAGGTTGTGAAGTGAATCACTGTGAAAACACGGAGCCTAGCTAACACTAGGGAATCGCGAAGTGGTTATAAGTATTTAGTGCATGAAAACTAAAACAAAAAGAACAAGAGCAACGCTCAAAGTGCTAGAAGAACCTAAAATCTATCCAAAGAAAAAGTCAAAAATTGAGTGTAGTGCGGCAACGGCGGACTCCGCGCAAGCTAACAACGAGGATGTAGGGAATCCCGGCAAAGCACACGCAGAGCGGCGAAACCTCGGGCAACAAACGGAACAGCAAATTTCCAGGAAAACTATGCCAGCGACATCCGGCAACGCCGCAGACGCCACAGCAGAAGCTGGCACCGCCGCGAATGCAAGCGGCGATGCGACATCAACAAGCGGGTCATCGACACAGGAATGGAAGCTCGTAACGCCAGCGAGGAGCCAGAAGCAGCGGGGCCCTCAATTACAAACAGAACAGACTAAACGGACGAATACCGAGGTTAGAAATAGGTACGACCCCCTGTCCGACACAGAAGAAGAGGAGCAGAGGATGGAGACAAACGACGACGAAGCTGAAGAAAAATCAGAAGAAAGAGCAACAACAAAAACAATCAAACCACCTCCCATTGTCCTTCATGGGAAAACGGACAACCACAAAGTGATGCTAAACCAACTGAAAACACACGCAAGCAAAGGATTTCACATAAAATATAGTAAAGAAAACACGAATGTATTCATAAACGATAGCAAGGAATGGAAGAGTTACGCTGCCCTGCTAAAGGAGAAAAGCATAGCTTTCCATACTTATACGGAAAAAACCGAGAAAACACACGCATTCGTTTTAAGAGGGCTTGATCATGAACCAACATCCGAGGAAATCAGCCAGGACCTCCAAGGGCAAATGAGGGCAAAGCGCACGCTTTACATGATTATCACAAGCAGCGAAATCACCCTCAAAAGACTGATAAATGAAATAAAGTTCGTAATATACACAAAAGTGTCGTGGGAGAGACTCATAAACTCGAAGGAAATAATTCAGTGCCACAGACGTCAAACTTGGGGTCACGCGACCTGAAATTACTTCGTGCCCCGAGATGTGTCAAATGTGCCGGCGAACACTGGACGCGCGAGTGCAAGTTAGAAAGGGAACAAGAACCGAAATGTGTCAATTGCTGTAAGTCACACACTGCAAATAATACAATATGCGAATCTTATCAGATCAAACTCCAACAACGGGCGAAGGTGACGTCACAACGGCAGGCAGTGAAGAGACCGCCAGGCCAATCGGAATTCCCGGCCCTGAGGGCCAATCAATGGAAGCAGGCCCCGCCTCCGCAGACCAATCCCTGGCACAGAGCCACGGCAACCAACCCGGGGCAAGCAACCGCAACGCCAGCCAACCACAACCCAGCAGGGCCAACCAATCCCAGTGCCCCCAGGGCATTGGAAAAACTAACTCAAGCGACCGCCCCCCAGCCAGCCATTCCGGAAGCCGGGGAATTCGTAGAGCTCTGCTGCGAGCTAAAAGATCTAAATTCTCTAATAAACGTTTCAGGTATGCTTAGGGCGGTAAGAGAATTAAATAATTTGTTAAGCGGCTGTAATTCGCCGCTTGAAAAATTCAACACCTTTAATAACTTCGCGGCAAACTTAAAATGTTATGGATTATAAGCTAAAACTCTGTTCCTGGAACGCCAACGGCCTAAAAAATAAACTAGGCCAACTAATAAACTTTAAAAGACAAAACGACATCGACATATTCTTGTTGAATGAAACAAAACTGTCAGAGACCGACAAAATTAAAGTTAGAGGGTATACAATAGTTAGGCAGGACAGGCAAAATGTTAACGCTGCTTCAGGTGGAGTAGCAATGCTTATAAAAAACGAAGTGCCGCATGTAAATGTGCAAATACGCGGGACCAAAATAGAATGCATAGCCATTAAACTATGCAGCGGACTCCACCTTGTAGCAGCGTATAACAGACCTCTAAACAAAATTACAAACGTAGACCTGGACCTACTAACAGGACTAGCTAAAAGAGTCATAATCATAGGGGACAACATCTCGAACACAACATCAAGACTTTGATGTGTTACGTGATGCAGGTAAAATTTTACAGCTATTTGAAACAGCTACCAAACAAATTTCTGGTGACAAGTATGTTACCATTTCTTTAATCATCCCTTTAGTTACAGGTCTGATATCTAATTTGACTGACATTTCAAATGAAATTACAACAATAATTGGTAAAAAGTTACACGACCAGTTACACATGTCTGTTTTTGCATTTTTGCATTATGAAACAAGATATTTCGCAGGTATCCACGTTATTAGATCCTAGATTTAAGAAACAACCGTTTAGAAGCAAAGAAAACGCTTTGCATGCACAAGTTGTATTGCAAAATGAACTTATACTGGTAATATAAAAGGACATAAAAAACCATCAAATGTAGGTTTAAACTTTGATGTAGGCCTTTCATGATCTTACAGTGCACCAGGTATAACAGTCAAATAGAACAACCAAAATCCTTATTTAACTTTTTGAAAACCTACCGTAAAACGGGGTTTGGCATGCAGGCCTACTTTGGCACTTTGCGTCATATGG
The DNA here is from genome assembly GCA_940337035.1 of Agriotes lineatus. Taxonomy (NCBI): domain Eukaryota; kingdom Metazoa; phylum Arthropoda; class Insecta; order Coleoptera; family Elateridae; genus Agriotes; species Agriotes lineatus. Next base: position 179,733 of record CALNHX010001976.1, on the reverse strand, counting down.
CGCAACATTTTGCCTACACTTCGTATTTCACCGACTTTATGCGATTTTCAATGTGGAGAGCGTTGGTAAATGCTCAGTGTCGTCTAGGATGCCGCGTCGTTACCAGCGTCAGCTCGGAGCACGGGTTTATAAAATTTTTAGTGAAGACACTATTTCAAAAGCACTGGCTGCTATTAGAAATGGAATGTCGCAGAAACAAGCAAGCGAACGCTTTAAAATTTCTAGGGGAACGTTGCAAAACAGACTGATTGGTATGCATACCAAATCTCATGGTCATCCGACTGTATTTAGTGCAGAAGAAGAGAAGCTATTCCGAGACACATTGGGCACTGTTAGTAACTGGGGTTACCCCCTAGGCGAGGTCGATGTCAGGATGCTGCTACATATATATTTGGAAAAGCAAGGCAGAACAGTCAAGCAGTTTAAGGACAATATGCCAGGTAGAGATTATATAAAACATTTTATTGCTCGAAATGACCTTGGTGTGCGTCTGGCTTCAAATATAAAAAGATCTCGTGCAGCAGTTGGGCGAGAAGACATTATGGAATTTTTCGATAACATAAAACATGTTTTAGAAAATGCTGATCCTAATTTAGTGTTTAATTATGACGAAACAAATGTGCAAGATGATCCTGGGGCTAAAAAAGTTATAGTACCAAGGGGCACAAGAAGAGTCGAGAGGGTTCAAAATCATTCAAAGGCTTGCGTAAGCATTATGGTCTGTGGAAATGCTGCTGGGACGCTGCTGGCACCCATGGTAGTTTACAAATCTAATAACATTTACGAAAATTGAAAACGGGGAGGCCCACCAGACACTGTATATGCAAACAGCCCCAGCGGTTGGTTCGATATGAACCTGTTTGAAAAGTGATTTTTTGAAAGTTTTATGCCCACAATCAAAGATTTTGATCGTAAACAAGAAAAAAATTAGTTGGTGACAATTTGGGGTCGCATTTCTCAGCAGCAGTTATCCAAGCCTGCTCAGAGAACAACATTTATTTTACTCCCCTTCCACCGAATGCAACTCATCTCATGCAACCCCTAGATGTTGCTGTGTTCGCCCCTATGAAGAAAAAGTGGCGCGCTATTCTGGATTCTTGGCGCAAGGAAACAATCCCAAAAGAACATATTCCAACATTGTTGAACAGATTATGGAACGATCTAAGCATAAACGTTGAAAAAAATCTTATTTCAGGGTTCAAGGCAACTGGAATTTGTCCTTATGAACCAGGCGAAGTTTTAAAGAGAATTCCAGATGGGCTCCCACCTTCAAATACTGCTACGGAAAATGCAGAACGAAATTTAGATGCGAGTTTTGTTGATTTGCTCCGAGAAATGCGAGGAACTGACAATAAGAAACCAAAGCAGAAAAGAGGAAAGAAAGTTATACCTGGGAAACAAGTAAAAGTAGTAGATGCAGATACAATGCCTCCTGTAGAGCCAAAAAACGTGAAAACTTCAAAAAAAGAGATGCCAAAAGCTAAAAAATCTAGTTCAACTTCCACCAAAAATGTAGAGACCCAACCAGGTCCATCTGGAATCGCAGTAAAAAGGAAACGGAGGAATATTGCTGACAACAACTTCTGTTTGATCTGCGGTATAAACTGGAAGTTATACAAAGGACCTGAGTGGATTTCTTGTTCCAGTTGTAAGAAATGGATTTGCGGTTTTTGCAATGAGGAAAGTCAGGATCCGTATTACAAGTGCGAAAAATGTTGATATGAACTCATACACTAAATTACACACAAGGCAAGAATTAAGTCGCCATTCGTGTAATTTAGTAAACGAAATTGAAAACAACTTCCGCCTCGCCGGGCGCTTTCTTTTAAGAACAAAGTAAACACAAAGCTCAGCAGCACGCCCTCCCATTAAACAATAAAAATCAGCACAAAAATAAAAGATGAACTAGGCCGTTGAAATAAATACCGGTGCCGACAAACGGACCGTTAGCAAACTGCCCAAGAGTACCCTAATAAAAACACCGGCCCATCTGCAGGCATAAGCAAACTCTCGGATACTGGCCGAACAAAGTAAAGTGCGAAATTAACAAACCCCGCATTACAGGCGCACACAAAGACATCCAACAAAAGGATTAAGTCACTCGCTAATTAACTGACTTAACGCGAAGGCTGCGACAAAACAAACAATTACTGGAAGAAAGGCGCTTATCCCGGGCAGGTAAGCCCGCTTACGTTAAGCCAGTTTAGGGAAATCGTGAACTATAAAACAAGCAGGCAGCCGCGAACAAAATCGCTTATTTATAAACAGAATGAATCGAATTGGGTGTCGTTCAAATCAGGAGTAGAACAGCAATCCACAGGGAAAGAGCAAAAACTTCGCCGCAGAACAGCTCACCCGCGAGCACCGCGGAAAGAGTAATTAACAACTAACGAGCCGCCGCGCAAAACAATACAGCACTTATTCCTGAAGGGAAACTACCCGAGTTTGATGTCATTCGAAAGGAAATTGCGCCGGCAATAAAATGATCAGATTAAAAAAAAGACCGCGAACCAGATGCAAACATTACGGCACAATTAATTGCCAATCGTCGAAACAGTTGCCCACTGCCGAAAATCTCGGCCTAAGCGGGGGAACTCGCGGAGTGGATTCTGTTTAAAAAGAGCAGCAAGCCCAAGAAGGAGGCATTCGATCGACCAATTGTCTCGAAACCCCAGCAACTTCTAATCGAACACCGGCCTTAGAAATCTGCCAAGCCCAGGAGCTCCAGCCGTTTCCAAGCTACAACGCAGCTCTCTGAAAGCGCCGCCGTCCTCCAGGCCGCTTCAGCCGGTGCTACGCTCTTCACGGCACCTCCGAAAGCTCCGCCGCTTCCACGCCGCTCGCTGAACGCACCTCCGTCCTCCAGGCCGCTTCAGCCGGTGCTACGCTCTTCACGGCACCTCCGAACGCGCTGCCGCTTCCACGGCGCTCGCTGAACGCACCGCCGTCCTCCAGGCCGCTTCAGCCGGTGCTACGCTCTTCACGGCACCTCCGAAAGCTCCGCCGCTTCCACGCCGCTCGCTGAACGCACCTCCGTCCTCCAGGCCGCTTCAGCCGGTGCTACGCTCTTCACGGCACCTCCGAACGCGCTGCCGCTTCCACGGCGCTCGCTGAACGCACCGCCGTCCTCCAGGCCGCTTCAGCCGGTGCTACGCTCTTCACGGCACCTCCGAACGCGCCGCCGCTTCCAGGCCGCTTCCACGCCGCTCGCTGAACGCGCCGCCGCTTCCAGGCCGCTTCCACGCCGCTCGCTGAACGCACCGCCGCCTCCAGGCCGCTCCAGCCGCTTCCAAGCAGCTCTCTGAAAGCGCCGCCGTGCCCCAGGCCGCTTCCACGCAGCTCGTGGAAAGCACCGCCGTGCCCCAGGCCGCTCCAGCCGCTCCCCAGCCTCCAGCAGCTCGCAGAAAGCGCCGCCGCTCTCCAGGCCACTCCAGCCGCTTCCCCGCAACTCGCTGAAAGCGCCGCCGTTCTCCAGGCCGCGCCAGCCGCTACCACGCTCCACGCAGCCTTCTGAAGGAGCTGCCAGCAGTCCTGCCGCCGCCCCTTTCCATCGCATCCATGGACAACGAGTAAGCTGCCACGTCCCCATTCACTCGGCCTCCTAGAAGAGGGCCTGTCGAACCTCGCTTACGCCCTGAGGGACGACGTCTGGTAATTATCGATTACATATGTTTTTTTAGCCGTCAAGCACAGCTAAAGAGGCTGTTTGGGCCCTCGCCTCCCAACTCCCCCCGCTCCCCGCTATCCGCTAAGGCTCAGCAGTGCCGACGATCCAGGAGTCAACAGTGGTCATCGCTGCTCCCGATCGCCGCCTCCGAGGACGCCACGCCGCCCCACAGTCCACGCACGCCCCGTCCGGACAACACTCCCCGAGGATTAGCGGTCCAAGGAGCCCCCACCCCTGAAGGACGGCCGCACCTCCGCGTCCAACAGCTCCGCCTGACGTGCCGCCCCCGCCCACTCGAGGTAGAGCTCTTCCTCCAGCCCGCGGAGATAGCGGAATTCGAGACACTGTGGGAAGAGGTGCGCTCGACATACGTTGGCCACCAGCCCCTACGAGAGGTCCTGCTGCCCCCGCGCGTACGCCGCCTCCAAGCCGGACTAACAGGACCCCCGACGCGACGCCCGTTTGCGGCTCCGCTCACCTCGGCCCCTCGTCGCCCACGCCACATCCCGGGAGCCCGACGTTGTACACGCCGCCGCCGCCCCCAGGCCTACCAGCACGCGCGCCCCCGGCCAGACCTAGAGAGACATAGTGCGCGAGTGCGAATTAGTGCGCGTCGCCTGAACTCCCGCTAGACGGACAGAGACCGAACACTATAGTTTTTTTTTGTATCAATCTAGCTTTAAGTTTGAACAATACAGACATTTCTTTTCTTTTGTATGACCACTAAACGTTTTGAACATAACTCAATAAATCCCTGCACATTATTCTGGTTGTGTTTGTTTCCACAGATCGCTGCTATTGGTTGCCCCGCATCCAATCCGCTGAGCTATACGAAGGTAACGGCCATCGCCGTAGCGAGTCGTGTTAATGTATTAATGTGTTTGATAGCGATAATAGTGTAGATGACAAAGATTACGAAGTTAGTTCTTAGGATGTTTCATTTTTTTATTATATTTTACTTATTTTTTAAGAGTTTATTATATTTTGTTGTTTGTTTGTTTGTTTGTTAATGGACAAGGTCTAGGCATGCAGAGTACCAGGTACCTTAGACACCGACTGCTTTGATCATATGGTCAAAGTCCTACTTAGAATTATTATATTTTAGTTACCTTTTTAATGTAAAATTGAGTTGCCATAAATTGTTCATTTACTGTACTTTTAATGTAACATATATGTATTACTTTGAAGCTTAATAAAAGCCATAAAGTAAACGATAATTCAATTTTCAAAAAAACAAAACATTGCCCAAACTTTCCTCTACGCATATGCATGCCAAAGAAGACTAAAATCCTAGCCGTTACTGCTTTATTCCACATTTACTAAGGTGCCAAAGTAGCCCCAAGTTGGGGGTTACTTTGGCACCCCACATATAATTTTTTTTCTCGCTTGTTTTTCAACATTTCTTGCTGAAACATATGTAGGATGTGTCCTACAGTGCCTTTCTTACAATGCACTATCTAGTGTCTGTGATATTGAAGCATTATAGAAAAAAAAATTAAAAAACCTCTAAAAACTCCAAAGTACGGTACCGAAAAAGCACTTCTGACGCCATTATTATGTTGCGTCAATCTGTGTAGCCTGATATAGAAGTTCCAATTACAGAAAGTAAGTTAACGGGATAAGATCCATTAACTTATTGGAAGGATCATGTTTCTCAGGACCTTGCTAAAGTAGCATCGAAATATCTCTGTGTGCGCGCGACATCTGTACCTTCCGAAAGACTTTTTTCCAAATCTGGTCAGGTCCCGTAGAAGCCGGATTAAACCACAAAATGTAAACATGATTCTATTTTTAAATTATAATTAGCGAATTGTGAACCCTGCCTTTAAAATATAATTATTTTAAAATATAATATATGAATAGAATACAGTATTATATTGCATTTTTAAAGTTTTATAGGCAATAACGCCAATTTATGTAATAACTGCTAGCTGACTTTCATTAATAATAAAAGAATACCTACAATAAAAATTATGTGTTTGCAACTATTATAAAATTTGGTTGCTATAATTTCAAATTTCCCGTCAACTTTCGACAGTATATCGATAGTCCACAAGACAAGTCTAATCAAGATCACCAGGAGCAATACAGTAGAAGAACGTTATTGAGAGGGGTTTTATTTATTTATTTATTTATTTAATTTGCACTCAGCCAACAGCCGTTAGGCCAATAATAGGCGTCGCTGTGCAGTTTTATTGGTACACCAAAGAAGTCAGCACCATCAAGATGGAGAAAGAGACATTTAGAGCATCATAAAAAACTGAAGAACAAGACAAGACGAAACTTAGGGTATAGTTACAAAAATACTAAAGGAAACAATGTAAAGTGCGAACAATGGGTTCCCCATGTAAATGTAAAAAATGTGGGCAAACTCATTCAGGAAAAGAAGAAGACGTCTTTAATGCGTTTTGGGGTCTGGACAAAGTGTAAGTTTTGAAGCAAACCTGATATTTATATAATTTTATTCTCTAGAAATGTTTCATGGGAATGTTAAATTTCTGCTTATAAATGAGCAACTATGCTGGTAAAAGCTGTTTTATTTTGTCGTGGATTGATTTTTGTGGTCATTTTTACTACTTCAGCATGACAAAACATCAATAAAAACACAAATAATTATTTTTTTGTTTTCTAATGATTACGTAAATTTTTAAATAACCGCATTTAAGTAATAGTTTTAAGAGTCACTAATTTAAATTTAAAGTAATAGCAGGTAGTGTCAAACAAATATCTTTCCACTGACATGTATTTTATTTAAAAGTATTGCATAAGCACAAACAATCCTCATAATCAATGTTATGTTTATTTTTTAATATTTAATCAACTTCCACGTTATTTCCGGACACCCTGTATAGTCCATAATATACGACATTTAATCCAGAGTGCAGATGAAGACATGGAATTACAATTTCCTGAAGATCCCTCAAGAAAAATAGCTGTTCCCCATTTATTGTTAAAATATACCTTTTTGACTTATGGGTATCTATAATTTCTAGTGACACAACTGACGCTGCAGCAAAGTGGCCACGGAACAAAGCTAAGGCCCATTCTACACGAGCCACAAAAACGCGACCGTTTGCCTGCGAGCGACACGCGTGTGTCACAGAACCACATAGTGTTAATTGGGCATACTATACGGGCAACTTTGCGGTCGCGTGTGTACGCGTTCGTTGGCGTGCCGGCGTGTTGAACGCAAGAGGTTGGTAAAAGTCGCGCGCCGGAGACCGGCGTGTCATTCTACATGTAGCAACTTGCAAGCGTCTGGCCGGCCGAGCCGATTTGTCCTCCACCAGTCCACGACTAGTAGTGCAGATCATTGTTGTGCTTGGTGTCTTTGCAAACAAGATGTTTGACACTGAACGATTTATTTGTGAAATCGAGGGTCAACCTCCTCTCTGTGATGTTAAAAGTAAGGAATATTCTAATAGGGATGTGAAAGCTAAGTGTTGGGTGAAAGTAGCAGAAGTAATGTTTGAAGATTGGACAGATTTTGATATGAAAACAAAGGATGAAAAAGGTAATATTTAGTCTAAGGCTAGTCTTAGTATAGGTTAACCCTAGCTCTGTGGGAAATGTGTGTTTCATGTTAGAATATGAAAACTGTAATACAAATTTATATTACAATTCATGTTCTAACATGAAATGCACACTTCTCACAGAGCTAGGGTTAAGGCTCTGCTGTACCAGTCGCCATCTTAGATTATTGAAACTCAAGGGTGGTTGAAACATAATAACGAATGACAAAAAAAACAAAACTTTATTAAGTAAACTGATACAAATTGTTTATAATTCTCACAGCATTACATATACTTTCCCATTATTTATACTTTTACACATATTTGTTTTGCCAAGAAAGTGCTCCAGAACCGTTGAAATATTGACAGAACACTTCTCTTACATCGATCCCTTTTGACATGCCCCCTACAACAGCGGATTCTTGCATTTCCTGTAGTGGACAGGTTAGAGTATCCTCAAAAAGGTAGCCATCTCTTCTTCGCTCAAAATTATGCAAAACACAACAAGCCTGCACTACGATGACAGCAAAATCAGGATGTATTAACATAGAAGAATGTAGCACACGCCATTTGTTAGAGAGAATTCCGAAAGAGCATTCTACGACACGCCGTGCTCGGCAATGTCTGTAGTTGTAGATCCTCTTTTCTTGCGATAATCTCTTGGACGGGTATAGCCGCATCACATGCTTTGACAATCCAAAAGCCTCATCCCCGAGCAAAACATAGGGTACCTCGGAACCTTGCTCAACATTGTCAGGTACTGGTAGGGGATTATCTGCAGGCAAATGTAGTTCGTTATTTTTGAGTCTTAGTCCAAAATTTGACTTTTTGAAGATCGTAGAGTCACATTCCCGTCCAAAAGATCCAATATCGACAGCTGTGAAGTAATAGTTTACGTCAGCAACCGCCAAAAGGACAATCGAGAAGTATTTCTTGTAATTGAAATACTCTGAGCCAGAGTTAGGGGGACAAATTATCCTGATATGTTTCCCGTCGATACTTCCAATACAATTGGGAAACTGTGTAATCTGATAAAATTCCTTGGACTTCTGCAACCAGAGCTCCTTCGTAGGAAATGGAATTTCTTGAGGTTGAATAACATTCCATATGGCCAAACAAGTTTCTCTCACAATTAATGGTATTGTTTTCCTTGAAATTTTAAAACCAAACTCCAAGTCTCCAAAGTTCACAACAGAGGCCAAATATCTGAAAATAATGAATGATTGAAATATTGACATTTAAAATCATACTGCTCAATTATCACTAACATTTAAGAAAACTTAAGTATTTTATACATGTACAAAACAGCTTTATAAAAGTCACCATTTCACACTTACAAATTACCTGCAAATGAACAAAAATATCCAACAATAGATGTTTGTCTGTTTTAGTGAAGGAACTTATGAAGAAATGGAAGGCGATAAGAGATTGCTTTGTGCGAGATCATCGCTCAACCACCGCTGTGGGAACAGGTGAAGCTGCATCAAAGAAAAAGAAATACATCTTTTACGACCAGCTACTGTTTCTGTTACCTCATGTGAAAGGTAATTCCAATACAGGTTCAAACATTGCTCCACTTCACAGTCACAAACAAGTTGGTGAGGAAACTGAGATGGAAGATATTCAAAATAGTAGCGCACATGAAGAAATACTAGCCGATGATGCCATCAATGTAAGTTCCCCCCTCCCTCAATTTCTTTACTGAACCAAGCTGCAACAAAACCTAAAGGCCCGAAAAGGAAGAATCTGACAGATAGTAATCCACCCACTGGCAAAAGGGCTGCTTTTGAGAAAAATATTTTGTCTTCATCAAAAGATTTGATTAACATACTAGCTTCAAGCTTAGAATGGCAAAAAAATGAACAAAATTCAGATATAAATGGCCACAAAGCGTTTCTTCTTTCTTTTGCTCCTGTTCTTAACAGTATGCCGTTCAGTAGCTCGGTGTATCTAAGAGGTCAAATATCACAGTTGTTTTTCAACTACGTCGCCCAAAATGAGAATCGTCCAGAATCGTCCACAATGTGTTCGACTTCGTCCATGTCAAGCTCAGCTCGAGCCACCCCCACGGCTGGCAATGTATTTAGTGAAGAAAGTGGTGATTACAATATTTCTGATTATTTACAAATGTAAATACTCTTTGTTCAATGTAAATCAATAAATAAAACTACTTATTAAAGTTTGTTTGATTTCATTACCCTAGTCTACGTTGTGGTAGGTACCAAGATAGTTAAGTTCGTCTGAAAATGTAACTGACATTTAACATTTATTAATTAAGTCAATGTACAATAAATATTGTGTTGACTAAAAATACTTAAAACTAGTAAAAACAAACAAAAAATGTATAAATATGTACAGTATTAGTATATTGTCCAGGCCAGTGAAAGCAAAAACTAGATTACCAAAATTACTATTTGTAATGGGCTACTTGATGGTCAAACGGAGGTTGAGTAAAAAACGCCCCTTTTTAGTTAATACATTGTTAATTTTACTCACGGTCACTCAAGGTCACTACAAGTCTCTCTGCTGGTTCTATACTTCTTCTCATAACTGTGTTTGTTTTTGCTAGGAATCGAGTGATTAACCCCAAAAGTTCGTCAAATGTCTCTACAGACATCCGGTAGTACTGAAAAAACTTCTCAGGATATCTCCGATCTTCTGCGAAGCTAAGATGAAACACCCCTAAGGTCAGGCGATTAGCACCAACCGGGTGTACCCACCAACGTCTTTTTTAAGTTTTTTGGCCAACAAACTTAATAACGTTAATTGGTGAACAGCGATACACCCAACCTGTACGGGATAGCGTTTTGTCGCTAGTCTAGATGGGTCGCGTTTCACTCGCCGGTTATACGCGCTACAAAGGCGCGGCGTCTACACGCTCGTATAGAATGGGCAAAATTTTCAAGCGACTGAGCGACTAACCGGTTGCGTTTCGTGGCTCGTGTAGAATGGGCCTAAAGATACAGAAGCGACACTCCTGAGCGAATTGTGTCCCGATACTCGTGGCGTCACGGGACTGCAGTTCTGCCTTCTGACTAGTAAACTTTGCATTTTAACTCCAGCGCTTGGCTACCGCGTGGCTAGCGTTACCACTTTATCGGTGTAGTTTTATTAGCTTTTGTGAGTGTTACTAGCATAATGAATCAAAAATCGATTAGGAAGGGCGCAAGTTGGTGTTCCACACCGAACTGTAAAAAAACAGCACCTTAAAAATTATTTGAAAGCATACAACATTAACTTCTTATTTACTAGGCGACTGAATCTTCCATACAATTTATGTGCATTTAAAAAAATATTTTGTATGCACTATCTCGCACATTCCAATAATGCTAACTGCGCAGAAGATCTCGATAATCTAATCACAACACTAAACCATATTTTTTTATGTACAATATCCAGTAACAGTGTCCATGAAGGAATAATAGCCACTGAAACGTCAAAGGCACTAGCTGTTTCTGCTACAGATTATAAAGAAAATGTAGTACAAGAAAATGCATTGTATTATGTGTGTGGATATTTAGTTAAAAAATCTTTATTCATATATGTACAAAATGTGAAGAATTTTCTAAAGAAACTGCACATAGTGCCGAAAGCAGCATCTGCATTCGTTTCAAAGCGTATAAAAACAAAAATAAAGACGTATTTGGAAATCTTAGAACTCCCGCATTAATTTTCACCGAATTTATACAGGAACTTGAAGCAGAATTTCCACGCAACATCGCAAGACTGATTTTACAACAAAATATAAGCAAAAATCTACATGCGATTTTACAAAATAAATCATTTAACCACCCATGCGAATATTTCCCATACAATTACATTATAAAGCTTTTTATACGATTACGAATTTTTTATATCTTAAAATATTCAAATAGAGCTCTAAAAACTACAAATTTAAAAAATAGAAAATGTATTATTCTGGGGCATTTGTAATACATATGTGTAGTAATGTGTAATTTGTATTTACTTTTTTATTAATACTGCATATTGTAGATGTAGAACATAGGCGCAGAAGCCTTATATTTAATTGTATAACCTGCAAACTGTATTTGTATCCTGTTTTTATCCTGTAAACATAGGCTAATAAATAAATCGCTTCTTGGCATTGGCCAAGACCAAATTGTAACTCAATAAATGACTTATATTATATACCGCATGCTTTGCCAAAGCCGACACTACTAGTCAGACTTATGGCTGCCCGCTGCCCTTGTTACGTCACGGTGACCCATTAACTTCAAAGTGCCGCTAGTGAAGTGTCGCTTCTGTATCTTTAACTTTGTTCCGTGAAGGGGCCTTTCCAAGGATGTCACGATCAATGCGGCGCGAGTGCCACAAAAATCAGCCAAAGTTGCCAACTTCTTTGGAAGAGTATGGAAATGTCTGCCAAACAAATCTACGTTTTAGTTTTGTAGATGGCAAATCTTTCTGTCGAGGTGACGTTGGGGAAGGCACTTCCATGTCAGTGTTATTTTTGGCAGAAGATTTGAAGAACTTGCTATCACAGGCCAAATAAATCCACTAGACGGCACTTTTAAAACGAGGCCCCGTTATCCTCAAAGCTGCCAGCTTTTAACGGCAATCCAGTATGGTTACGTAAGCATTATTCTTAAGCTCATATATCTACTGTGTAGGCATTCGTATTATGTGTAATAGGCATTTACGAAGTTTGATTGTTTTTAATATGCGTTTCCAAGTGCATTTGCTTTGATGGCCGACAAGAAACGCGCCTCATATAATAATGTTTTTTTTCAAAACTGAAGGAAATTATTTCGTCTTTTCAACCAAACCATCATAACGGATTATGAAATTTCATTAATTCGGTCATTGAAGGAAAACTTACCGAATACGTGTAAGACTGGATGCTTCTTCCACTATTGTCAAGTAAGTAAATCGGATAACCTCAGACAGTAACACTTATTTGCTAGCTGAAATATCTTTTCTGTAACAAATTTAGGCGTGTGTTACTCTGTGTTATGTTAACCACAACAATTTTTTACGTTTTTTTATGTTCCTGTACCGTAGGTGTTGTTTAGCATTTGTGTAGCATTTATGCGGCGGTACAATCTACGTTCAGTATAATCTGTTTGTAGATAACTAATATATAGAGTATTTATTTTTTTTTAAAGCTTGAATGTTCATGTTTCGATATGTTTTCTATCTTAGAATTACTATTACTGAGTACTCGCTGACCCGACCAACCTGGAATTGGCAAAAAAATTAGAGGTAAATATAGCAATACAGGCACTTTCTCTATTTCTGTAAAGAATCTATTTCTATAAAAAAATTAAGCACTATTTAAATTGCCTTTCTAACTTTTTTTAATTTTACATTTAAGCATGCTTTTCTATAATGCTTATCGTTTATTGATATATTCCAAATTATAACTTATAAACTGAATGGAAAACATTGAAATACCAAGGGATATTATTAAAATTTGTCAGTGAGTACCCGGTACATAAAAGGTATCTATTAGTATCAGTATTTAGTGGTGCTTTAACATTGTGACAATGTCATACGTAGAGAAGGATCTGAAAGCCAACATCAATAATCAGGGAATGTGTTGGTAGTCTAGGTTTAACAAAACCAATTAAGTAGAGTTTTTAAACATCGACCTAAAAGATATAACGTCAATAGAGAAAACAACGATGAGAATATTATAAATGACGTTCAAGAAAACCCCAGGAATAGTCTCAGAAGTAGATCAAGAGCGCTGAATGTTTCAGTATCCAAGGTTTGGAGAACATGTTGAAGAAACAAGATTAAGCCATACAAACCAAACATTTTACATACGTTGGAAGATGGAGACCAGTTGTGTAGATTGGAATACTCTTTCTGGTCTCAAGGCGAGTATTTAAACAACCGATTTTTTTTAAAATAATATCTTATGGTCTGACGAAGCAACATTTACCACTAACAGGATAATATCAAGCCAAAATTGTAGATATTGGGCACAACAAAATCCGAATTTTATCATTCACAGCAAGATGCAGTATCACGAAAAGGTGAACGTATGGTGTGGAATTTTCAATAAAAGGATTATTGGCCCCTTCTTTTTCAATAATTTAGATGCAAATACCATGTTAAATTTCTTAGAAAATGAATTTTACAATATTATTGATTCCCTCCCCTTACAAGAGAGAAGACAGTTATATCTACAACTTGATGGAGCACCCGCTCACCACTCCGTTCGGGTCAGAGAATGGCTAAATCACCATTTTCCTATGAGGTGGACTGGCAGGAGTAGTCCTTTAATGGAATGGCCGCCTAGATCCCCAGACATGACACCGATCGATTTTTATTTTTGGGGTTGCATAAAACACATGGTTTATAAAGAAAAACCTTTAAACCGCGACGACCTATGCAGAAAAATAACTATAGCACGTGCTTCCATCTCGTACAAAGCTGCGAAGAGTTTCGGGTGAAAAAAAACGAGTGGACGAATGTATACGAATACATGGCGGCTATGTAGAGCAATAGAAATTTTGTATGCTTTTTTAGTGTTTCTATAATTAATTATGAAAATATCGTTAGGCTAATAAAGTTATATTTATGTGATAATTAAATTTCTCAGCAATTTTCACTTATCTATCAATAAATATTTTATATCATGATTTTTCTTATTCTGGTACCAAACATGTCATTGAAATGATATGAAAAAGTAATCGATTTGTATTCTTAAAAACCGACTACCAAAGCTACTTGATCAAAATGGAATAAAATGTATATTTCTTATTGTAATTCCAAGCAAATTATTTAACAAAAGAGATAAAACTCTAGTTTAGCGATAATCACACTTTAGAAAAACGAAAACAGTTAAAGTATTGTTTAAAACTCAGCTATTATTCGAAAAATGACGAAATAAATAAACAGTATTTTTCAAGTTTGCGTTTTAATATCTTTCTAACGCATAGAAATTTTTGCATGAAAATTTGGCCACAAAAGTTTTCAAAGGCGCGGATTAAGAATATGTTAAAAAATTTGGCCGGAAAAAATCGCTAATATTACTTTGTGAAAAAGTAGCCCCTTTTTTCGTCCTAAGACTGACGCCTATGGACCCCTTCTTATGTGTCCTTGTGTCCTGGGTGGCACTAAGGGTATATACATTCCTTGCAAATTTGAACAAAATTGGTTGGGTACTTTCTGTGATACATGACCGTCCCCAGGAAAAGTGAAACACACTGTATATATATTATCTCGACAAGCTTGCCCTATGGCGTACCGTATTGAACCACTCCCATCTCCTTGAGCGCATTCGAACCGAGGCCTTTAGCCTGTTTTGACGATCTGTCAGGGTGAGCGTGCCAGTTTCCCGGATTTGTTTAGCTTTCGATACTCGCCCATCCGTGAGTATCGTAAGGTCAATTTAATACCCTAACAAATAAAACATTGAACCACGAAAAAGTTACCAAAGACATACAAGCGCTAGTCACAGGTGAGTTTACAACTGTATTTTCTAACAATACACTTAGAATCAACTTAAGTAACCAGGATGATTATAGAAAGCTTGCTAAATACTATACCGACAATAAAATTGAATTCTACACTTATCGAAACCAGAATACAAAACGTGTTGCCTGTAATCATCAAAAACGTCCCCCCATCACTAACCGAAAAAGAAATATGAGAAGCACTAGACAAACGTAACCTCCCAATAATTAAGGACAGGGTAAATCCTAAAACCAGAGACCTAAAAAATGGCTCTATATCCTATAATTTAATTTATTTTCTGATCTTTGGTAGTTATGATTGAAATTAAGTTTTTTTAACAAATTTGCAAAGAAGTTTTTCTGATACGAACAAAACTAGATGTTTTGTGATTATCTACATAAATAATAATTGATTTATCTACTCCAGTGGGATAAGTAACGCATTACGTCACTCATTTGACACTATTTCAGTTAGGTAATGAAGCTCATTACACCACTCAGTTATGCAATGGTTTCATTACGCAACTGAGTTGTGTAATGACTTCATTACGTAACTGAAATAGTGTCAAATGAATGACATGACATTTGCCTACTAATATATTTTTGAAAATGACAGATCTGACATTTCTCTTAATGTACTTTTCCGCCAATCGTACTAGAACTGACACATTACTGATAAAATTTTGTTGAGCAAAGTCAAACATTTCATTACATCAGCCGTTGCTAGGTAATTTACAATAAAACTGTACAGGAATAATTCAAACATTCCATTAGATCAGCCGTTGCTAGGTAATTTACAATAAAACTGTACAGGAATAATATTCCCGGCCAAGGCAGGGAATATTCGAGTACTATTTCCTAATTTTTTTAATTACTCGTATCGATCGGCGGTAAAATAGTATGTGTATCTTGGACAAAAAGCAACATTCACAGACTCCTGTGTTGTAAAACAATATTCACAGTCGTCTAGGAATGTTACGCTTTTCGTCCTAGATACACAATGTACTATTACTCAATTTTAGGAAGTCGTAGATAAAATTTTGTACAATACATGTGTGATAATGCATCATTAATATACTTGTGCGCTTACACACACGCATATTAATGATGCTGTTATCCCACTTGTATAGTAAATAACTATTATAAGCAAAAGATCGGCCTATCTGATAAAATTTTATGAAATAAGATCAATTAAGATGACATTGCACCGTCCAAACCATTTGAAATTTTGTCATACTCTTCTTTGCGTGACGCTGTGTCATTTGGTACAAGCCGCGTCAAAAAAATAAATACACAATATGTTAAAATCTCAAAATTTTTAATAATTCACAAGATACACAAGATGGCCTAATGTTTATAAAGCAGCTTTCATTGAATAACGATTATCGGAAGTAACTTGAAAATTTTCAGAAATAAGTAGTTAAGTAGTTTTTTGCGATCGGTATGCAATTATTGTAGAATGTTAATGGCATGTTTATTTCCGTTGACTAATTGCTAAAGGGGCAAATACGGTTATTTGTTAAATTTTCACTAATCTCTTAGAAACAGCAGTAATTACAGTTAATGTATCTGGATAACGAGGTATTTGTGACCCGCTACTTTACAAAATAAATGCAGGTAGATAGAGTATTTTCAAATCAGTTTGTCTTCACGTTTTGAAGTAGTAACATCAAAATGGAGCCTATTAAATCTCAACGCAATCGTGGCAAGTTTTATAGTGACGGGTATATTTATGTTTTTGATAAATTATCCGTGGATGATGAAACGGAGTTTTGGCGATGTGAGCAAAGACGACAGTGTAAAGCGCCAGTGCACGTTAGAAATGGTGCTGCTGTAAAAACTTTTAATGTGCATACCCATGATAAATCGGCAGGCAAAGCAGAGGCTGATCGAGTAATTACTACAATTAAAAAACGCCGACATGTCAAGTAATCAGCGAATGCTCACAAAACCTCAACCTGGCTTGCCAAGGAGCTCTTCCATCTCAAGGGGCTTTGAAAAAACTGGTGCGAAGACAACGAAAACAAATACACCAAGCACCAGCAATTCCCGCATCCCTGGAAGAGTTACAAATTCCGGAACGTTATACACTCTATGAATTAACACCTTGTAACTTCGAAAACTTTTTACTTTCCGACAGTGGCCCTAGTCCAGGGAGCATTTTAATTTTTGGCAGACAGAGGAATTTAGAAATTGTGCAACATTGCGACGACTTTTTTGTAGATGGGACTTTTAAAATCGCCCCGAATTTGTTTCAACAGGTATATGTTATACTAGCAAAGAGATATGGTGGGATACATCCTGTTTTTTATGCGCTTTTGCCAAATAAATCAAGAGAAACTTTTGAAATGGCTGCTTTTAAAAGCCTGCAAACTGAAATTCGAGGATGTTTTTTTCACCTAGCGAAAAACTTGAAAAAACAATTGAACGAAGCACATTCAATTACCCGTTATAACAACGACGCAGACTTTGCATTACATGCCAAAATGATCATTGGTTTGGCATTGGTCCCAATGCAAGATATGCAAAACGCATTAAATGAGTTGTCTGATATTTTGCCTGGCGATTTGATACCTGTATTAGATTGGTTCTAGGACAATTACATTGGTCGTTTAAACCGCAGGGAAAATGGATGGCGTCAACCCATGTTTCCACATGAGATGTGGAATATGTATAACAGAGTGCTAGATTTACAAGATCGTACCAACAATCATGCTGAAGCAGCCCATCGACGTTTACAAATGGAGCTTGGTGTAGATCATCCTACAATATAGAGATTGATTTGATGATTTACGGAAAGTCCAAGCGAATCGAGATATTTATTACGAACAGCTTGTTGCATGACATGCTCCACCCAAAAAACTTCAAAGATATAGGGATGCCAACGGTCGTATCCTGAGAATCGTAAGAGACTACGAGGTATTGTTCAAAATTACCAAATTAATCAATAAAAATTTCATTTAGATATGATATACATACATATATTCGTAACTAACATCGCATATTACGTAAATATTGTACATTTATCCACCTTTTAGATCTTTGAAAGTAGGTACCTTATTAGGGTGTTCTCTATATTCTTATTATTGCTCTGTAAGCTACAAAAACAAAAACACAAAACAAAATTATATAAAATTAAAAAAATATAGTTAAATACAAAAAAAATTACCAAAAAAATAATTGACAAGGCTGGTATTTGGTGATACAGCCGTTTTATAGGTACATTTTGAGTTGACTGATATTTGACTTAGTTGATTTAGCATGTGCTCAAACCGTTCTGTATTGACACATCCGGTTGTCGTAGACCGCCCACGGCTACTACTAATGAGCGGCTTTAGATGCACGAGATAAAGCAACGCAAATGGTATAGTAGACGCAAAGATACTTCGGACAGAGCGAGCTTTAAAACTTAAACCGCAAATGAGTTTACTATTGTTAGTCCGCTTAAGTCGTGCCAGGTATACGCAAAGGTGGGAATATTTCCAAGGTGGTATTTATTTCGTTTTGTAGTGAAGTTTCTACTTCATTTATATTTAATTATCTAATAATATTGAATGACAAAATTAATTTTACTAGGTAAATAAACACATTATGCGATTATGCCCTGATTGAGGAATAAATTATTTTTGCTCAAATGACATTCCTAGATAAGAGAAATCGACATTTAATGTTTCGTCGCGTCATATTGGCATTAAAGTATGTATTTACAACTACATCCCTTCCAGTAATTAGAATGAAAGATAAATTATATAAATCACTTGACTTGTCTTTACTTCCCAAATTTAATAATAACGTTGCTGTTATACTTTGACGCACGTTAATTATCATCTAGTATTTGTGTTGTGTTGTATTTTGTGGAATATGTGGAGACCATGGGATACTAATGAAATTGAGGATGAAGTTGAAGAAGTCGCTGCTCCATGTGATGAGTTAGAAGAAGTTGATGATGCGGGAGAGAGACCAAGCCAGCGATCAATGAATTTTTTATCCGACGATGCGAAAAACATAGTCTTGAATGTATACAACGCACTAATTTCTGAAGGCGAAAGCAATGTTGTGAGAAGAACTGCGTTTTTAACTAAAGTGCCAAAAAGTACGGTTTTTCAAATTGCGAAAAATCAAGCGCTGCCACGTAAACGGCGTTCTGATTATGGGTGTCACAAAATATTAACAAAGCCTAATGAACATGCAATACGCGGCGTAGTTTATGACATGTATAAAACTAATGTGGTGCCAACAATTAAAACTATTCATGATACGATCATTGGTGACATGGGTATAAATTGTTCAATGACGACATTAAGGACATCGCTAAAAAATATGGGATTTCGCTATAAGAAGATAGATAAAAGACAACAAATAATGGAATCTCCGCGGATTAGAAAATGGCGATGCGAATACTTACAACAGATAAAAAAGTTTCGGGAAGAACAGAGACCGATATTTTACTTGGATGAAACTTGGTATGACACACATGATGTGGTTCAAAAAGGATGGACAGATAATTCTCGGAAATGCCAATTAGACATTCCACCTTCAAGAGGAAAACGTATTATAATTTTACATGTAGGCTCTGAGATGGGATGGGTGAACGATGGTCTCCTATTATCTGCGAAAAATATAAGAGACTGTCGATTGGACTACCATGAAGACATGAATTCAGATGTGTTTGAGTCGTGGTTTTCAAATAAGCTGTTACCAAATTTGCCACCTAATAGTGTGATCGTTATGGACAACGCCAGTTATCACTCAAGGCTTGCTGAAAAAGTGCCAAATAGTAATTCTACTAAAGCAGAAATTACAGATTTTCTTTACAAGAACAACATGTATTTTCAAGAAACTTACAATAAGAATCAATTACTGGAAGTGTTGTCCATTAAGAAGTTCTCTAAAAAATATGTAGTAGACACCATAGCTACAGAACTAGGCCATAGAGTTTTAAGATTGCCACCATATCATTGTTGTATGAATCCTATAGAAATGATATGGGCAGAATTAAAAACACACATTCGAAAACGTAACCAATGCCCCAAGTTTAGTGAGAAAATGATAGAAATAATTAAAGAAGAAGTTAATAAAATTCATGTAAATAGCTGGAAAAACTGTGTTCGGCATGTGATTGGCATTGAAGACCAATTTTTTAAATTTATTGATATTCCAGAATTAATTATTAATTTAAGAGACAGCGATAGTGACGATTGGCCATGTGATAGCGATAACGAAAATTAATTTATATATTGTACTCATAATTGTTGTTTTTTGTATATATCAATCAATAAACTGTAGTTATTTGTTGCATATACATATTTTCTATAATTTTTTGTCTTTCTTGATTGTATCTTTTTTTATTAACAATGTTGTTAAATAAAAATAATAAGTTTTTAAACACTAACAAACATTGCGTTTCCGTAGCCGCATTTCGATTTTAAGGATATGGATTTGCTTGTGAACTATTACAAAGGGATTGTCGTGTGTACAACATAATCCCACCTGCCATGCTCATTAACCTTTAAGTAGTAGCCTGAGGCGTCCGAAATATCTTTGCTCCAACTATACATATTAACTCTCTTCGTTCATAGATGGCAGCACCCGCCCAATTGTGAATGAAACTGAACTGCAGCATAATCTTTTCAAGTAATTACATCTTATTTTATTATTCATGTATTTAATGTTACTTGAAAATAAAAATATTTAAAAGTTTTTTTAAAACCAAAAACTTCGCTATTCAAACTATGTGAAATAAAGTTCATATTCTGTTATGATAAATTACTTAATCTATTTAACAAGTCTCTAATTTGTTCTAATATTGCTTTAGTAGGATAGTAAATATCAAACATGTTCAACTGAAATTCACCAGACCTAACAATTCTTTTAGGAAACTCATTATACTCAAAAAATGTACCATTTTGAAAAAAATATAACAAACCATTTGTATACTATCTAAAAGCATTATTTATTCCTGATGATAGACCTGGAAATAAATCGCAAATCATTCCGTGTGCTTTGCTGTGTATAAGCACTCGTCTAATTCTAGAAAGTTGAAAATTAATGGAGCCCTTTTGTAGAGAGCTTCATAGTGAATAATATCACATAACTATTTTTCTTATAGAACTATATTTCCGAAGAAAAACGCAAAAAAACTGTTGTAGGGATCTTCAAACCTCCCTAAAAGGCAACACTCCACCCCAATTCTTGGGAACTTCTAGTATGTATACAATGGCACTGTTAACAAGCAGTGGCGAACAGAAACTGAGTGCCCCCCTCCCCCCGCAAACATTTTCAAAGGCCCCCGTCTATAACGAGCAGAAAATAACAATTTTCTTATTTTCATGACTATTAGGTTTAGGGTTATGCATTAGACTGATAGACACGACATAGGTAGTTATAATAAGTAATATTCCAGTAAACATGATGCAAAATCAAAATTATAGGGTATTATGACTGCCTGTAGACAAGTACAACAGCGATCAGCGTTGCTAATTATTTTATTTGTTTGTTATGGACAAGATCTAGGCCTGCATATTGTCTGTTGTCGCCCGATGTCCGATGTGTTGCTCATATTGTATCGTATGTTGCTCGAGCTCGCAAGCAACACAACTGGTGCCGGGCCTGGTCGTTTTGATAATCCAACTGATGTAGGTGGAGGAAGATGCAATACCACATCATGGTCATTAACAAAGCAAATATCTTTATCGCTAGGCAGGGCCCCCGCTACCATATGTGCAAAGCGTGCAATGCACACGGGCGCCATCCTTTAGGGGCGCCAAAACCCAGGGTCCAAAAAAAATGCAAAAAAATTTTCAAAAAAAAAAATTATTTTAAAATAAAAGTTGAGAAATTAAATAGGATTAGGTATAAATACACACGAAATTTTATTAGTATATTATCCAGTTACTGCCGATTCCTATGTTGCGAGAACATGTCAGGCGGTAGTTTCTTGATTTTTCCTGTTCAGACATGAATAATGCCTGGAGTGCTATAAAAGCGATGCATCGCCAGAGGCGTTTTTAAACCGGTTAGTTCACTGGACCGTGCAACAAGTGCATGAAAACAAGTAATCTTATTAATTTTCACATTTAAAGTTATTTTTCTTTTTTTCAAGTGTTGTGTTGTATAATATTTTGTTTACTACTTTTTTTTTCTAAAAAATTAAGTGCTGAATACTTGCTAACTGCAATTTCAACGGTTTGATTTTTTATAAAATGGTAAGTGTTCCCTACTTTATACTATCAACATTAACCCTTTATAGGATACTGGTTATAATTAATTTTTTTTACCCAAATATTTTTTTATTAATTGAAATGTCATGTACGAGTTTTAAAAAAGTAATTGGTTTTTTATCCATAACTCGCTTAGTTTTTATGCTATCGATCTTTTTAAAAAACCATTTTGTAGGGTTTTTTAAGGGCTATAAGATCAAATTAGTTTAATATTTTTCTGCCTTTATTTTTGAAAGGGTTTAAGCTGAAAGGGCTCGAACAAATTGCTTTTTACTCAAATATGCAAACTTGGTGCTTATTATTGTGCTTACTTTAGAAGTTAATTCCTATTTCCCATGAGTACTAATTATTTATGTGTTTTTTCAGGATAAAAGAAAGAGACCTTCAGGTGCGAAGTTTCGCGAGCAAAAGAAAATGAGACTACAAGAAAGGGAAAAAATGACTGGATCTTTAAAGCACTTTTTGCAAAACAATCAAGATTCCACGGAGACTATCGATGCGACGGAATCTCAAGATTCTAAATCCGTAATATCAGTAACCGTGAGTGGACCATCTGAAATTTCAACAGAGGCGACCACGGTAACATCAGGTCCTGCAACAAGTGGCGGCGGTTGTAGCAGCAAAACAGCTTCTACTGATGCAGAGCCCGATGAAGCGATGACACCATCCTCGTCTACAGCACTTGAACAATCCACTTCAGGTAATTCAGCTTGTGTAAGAAGTTCGGTAATGTCAGCTACCGAAATACCTGCTGCAAGTGACACTTTCGATGAAGGCTTTAATGAGGCTAGTGTTGATATAATTCCGTCCGACCCCGGTTTGTGGCCCGAAAGAATCACCAATTAGATAGCTAGAATATTGGTTAAACGTGGTCCGCCCTTGATAGACATCAGTTTTAGCTTTCCTAGTAATAAAGATAAGAGAAAGTTTTCGTGCAAATAATTTGTAAGAAGTCTAGCAAATGGATAAAACGTCGAAAGGATTTGGCTTATTTACTCTATTTCTAAAGATTCTGTATTTTGTTTTTGGTGTAAGTTGTTTTGTAATACTCCTAACACTTTTTGTGATAAAAATGGAGTATCTGATTGGCAACACTTGTCTTTGCTAATGAGACACGAAACGTCAATTTTACACAACAGTTATATGAACACTTGGGTAAATTAAAAAAAAATGTTGGAGACATCTACGACTGTTAATGCTCATCACCTGCGGATTTTAGAAACGGAAAAAAAATATTGGCGCGACGTGTTGGAAAGAATTACCGCGATAGTTAAGTATTTATCTACACAATGCTTGGCATTTCAAGGTTCTTCTAAAATACTTTTCCAACATGATAATGGAAATTTTCTAAAAGCTGTTGAGATGATTGCCTCTTTTGATTCAGTTATGAGACAGCACATTAGCCGAATGCGTAACTCCCAAAAAAATCTGTTAAAATGACTCATTATTTAGGCGTTCAAATACAGAATGAAATAATTGAATTATTGTCGTCTAAAGTAAGAAATAATATTTTAGAAATGGTTCGCAGTTCAAAATATTTTTCAATAATATTAGATTGTACACCAGACACTAGTCATATTGAGCAAATTAGTCTTGTTCTGAGGTATGTTGTCCTTAACACCACTTCAAAAAAGGTTGAAGTTAAGGAAAGTTTTATTGCGTTTAATCCAATACTGGACTCTACAGGGGAAGGGATATATACATTTGTGACAGAAATTTTGAAAAAATTAAATTTAGATATAAAAAATATTAGCGGACAAGGTTATGATAATGGGGCAAACATGAACGGAAAGCATGTTGGGCTTCAAAAACGCATTCTTGATGCGAATCCGAGAGCCCTTTTTGTACCTTGTACGGCTCATACTTTAAACTTAACAGTAAATGACGCTTCTAAGGTGTCAGATGCTACAATAAACTTTTTTAATCTTGTGCAAGAGTTATATAATTTTTTTTCGTCATCCACAAAAAGGTGGGATGTTATGAGAAAAAATGTCCCCGGGTTAAGTTTAAAGCCTCTAAGTGAGACAAGATGGTCCAGCAGAATTGATGCAATAAAACCCCTTAAACTTTATTTAATTAAGGTTTGCGAAAGTCTTCTAGAAGTAGCTGAAGATAATTCCTTTCACATTTATGCAAGACATAAAGCGAGTTCCCTCTTATCGTCTGTAGAAAATTTTCAATTTATTTGTGGAATTATTATTTGGCATGACGTTTTATTTCATATAAATATTGTCAGCAAACATATCCAAAGTGCTACAATTAATATTAAAGTATGCCAAACCTACCTAAAAAAATTTAGTTGATCACTTCCAGCAATATAGATCTGACTAATCATTTCAAGAAATTCTTGTACAAGCGAAAGAAGTAGCACTCTCTCTCGAAATTGAAGAAGACTTTCCACCGTTACCAACGGTCAGGAGGAAATTTACACCAAAACTGTTTGACTATGAACACCGAGATGAGGCCCCTCATGATCCAAAAACCGCCTTTAAAATTAGTTTTTTCTTAAAAATTATAGATCAAACTTTAAGCTCTCTAAAAAACCGATTTGACTTATTAAATGAGTATGATAATATTTTCGGATTTTTTAGCGACATATTCAAATTAAGTGACAGCGATCTTTTAAAACGTTGTTCTGTTCTTGAAGAACGACTGACAGATCAGGATAATAAGGATATAGACTCCAATGATTTGTTTAATGAAATTAAAGCGTTAAAGTTGTTTTCATTACTTGATGATACTGACCCCTTAAGTATTTTACAATATATATTTGAAAACAATTTAATCTCCACCCTTCCAAACGTAAGCGTTTCACTAAGAATTCTTCTGACATTGCCTGTATCTGTAGCTTCTGGCGAGCGATCTTTTTCAAAGTTAAAATCATTAAAAATTATTTAAGATCGACAATGCTTCAAGAAAGATTGTCTGGGCTAGCAATATTAGCAATTGAACAAGAAATTTTTGATGGTATAAATTTTAGCGATGTAATTAATGAATTTGCATCAGCAAAGTCTCGGAAAATATCGCTACTACAATAGCTATTTTTTATTTTTCTATTGTACCTAGCTATCATTTTTGATTTTATAACGAAGTTACCTAGGTATTTGTTATCAGAAGTATCTGCATATTTTTTAAAATATCTAAGTATAAGTAGAAAGTAGTACTTATATATATGTAGACATTAGGCAATATTTCTGTTATTTGTTCCTAAAAAAAAATGTGATTTTTAGTTTTGGGTTATTTTCTAGTATTTATAAACAATGTGTCTGTACCCCATTAGTTAAGTAAATGCTTTAAAATGGGTGTGAACAAGAATTTATTTTAATTTATGTTGTTATGATTTTATTCTGTTTGTTTCATTTTGATATTTTAGTCTACAAATAAATATGACTTCTAAAGGTCTGTTTTTTTGCTTTATTTCAAGCACCTACCTACCTACCTACCTACCTTCAAAAAATAAATAAAAAAACATGATCCAAAATGCCTTAAGGGGCGCCAAAATCCTTTTTTGCACACAGGCGCCAGTAGCCCTTACGGGGACCCTGTCGCTAGGAACAAAGCTTCTGGAAACAGTTGTACCAACTATCTTCCTGTAGAATTTAACCTTCTTCAGCGATTTCGATCACTTTGGCTACAAAATGACGCATAGCTTTTTTTGTTGGTAATGCTACTAGAACAAAATCTCCTTCTTTTACTGGAGCTTCATTGATTTCCTCGGTTTCAGCTTCCTGTCTAATGGTTTCATAGAAACGTTCAGGATCATCATCTGATGAGGAATCATCTAATTCCAAATTTTCAACACTAGAATCGTCGCTAATTTCCCCTCGCTTTTTTTTTACTTAATTTTCGTTTAGGCTCTTTACTTTCATCATCATTAAAAACTTTTCTCTTTACACTCTTTTTTAAGTTTTTAGTCTTCTTTTTTCTCTCTGTTGACTTGTATTGCTCTATTTCTTCTTTTACAGGCGTATCAGTTAAAATCCGTGTGGATCCCTTCTATCGCTTTTTACCTGCATTCTTTCTGGCACCAGCTTTTGGAAAGGGCCTTACTACTGGCAAAACCAGATCTTGTTGGTCAACTCGACCTGTAGGTGTTTCGGCCACTATTTGCTCAGGTCCCATATGATTGCGGCTAGAATCGTTAATGACAGCTGCAACAATGTCATCCTGAGGGCGATCAGTCACATAAGAGGAAAGAAATTCGTCGTCGCCAAATATGTGTTCATTAAAAGGCCAAATTTCAGTAACTGCGAATCCGTTCACAATATTATTGATGATAAAAGCTTTTGGGTAAGCCGCGCCAATTATTTCCGACACATCGTAAATTGTGATGGGTTTTCCTGGGTTATTTGTGAGCCATTGATTTGACGATTGGTTATAAAATGTCTTGTAGGGCCCAAATACAGTTCGATCTAGCGGCTGCAGCTTGTGGGATGTATGAGGTGGCATTGTTAGTAGTACCACCCCATTCTTTTTTGCCAGATTTATTGCTGCTAGCGAAATATGTGCTTCATGGTTATCGCATATTAGAAGCACTTTGTTATCTACAGTTGGCTTCACGTGCACTATGAAGTGCTGCAAATAATCAACGAATAACGCTTCATTTATCCACCCCGATGGATTTGCGCCTCCTACTGCCCCAGGTGGAGAGCCTTTCAACATATCAGCCTTGAAATGGACTCTAGGAAATATGAGCATCGGAGGAACCTGATTGCCAACGGCATTTATAGCCGCCACCATGGTTACGTTTACTCCTCTTTCCCCTGATGTAACGGTGGGACGTGAACCGTTGTATTCCCAGTTTCATCCAAGTTGTATATGTTACTTGGGTCAAAGTGGTACCGATCGTAAACACCTTTCAAATTTGTAAAAAAGTCTGTCACATTTTTTTATTAAAAGCAGTAGCGCGCGCAAGACTGGTGGCCTCCGGTTTCCGCAAAGACAACGCTGGATGTCTGGAAAGAAATTGACGATCCCACTCCCTACTGGCCTTTTTTTCCTTTGTCCAAGAATTTGGCATCGTTTTCTTATTTGCAGTGGCAAACTGGTAGGCTAGTTTTTGAAGCTCATTTTTAGAAAGGCCGTAATGTACTTAGTTTAGCCGCCGTTGCCAAATACTCTGCTAATAGCAGTTCATCCTGATCAGAAAATAGTTTCTTGTGTGCAATATTCGATTTGTAGGTAAACGAGACTTCTTGTGATGCCTTATAGTTCTTTATATGTCGAAGCAGAGTTGTTTTTGATATTATTATTTTCTGCAGACTGACAAACCGAATATTGTTGCAAGGGAACCTCTTCTACTGCAGTTTTTAACTTCTGTTCATCAACTGGGGGTCGAGTTTTTCCACTCTTACTTCGTGGCATTTTCTACAATTAAAAAACAACTTGCTTTATTTTAATGCGGTTATATCTGTTAAAACAAAAAATACGGATTGCATGTACCTTGGACCGGTCCAAGGTACAAAAAATTCAGTGGTCCAAGGTACAAATCGAACAACTAAAGAAAATAATCAGTAAACAATTTCTTGAGGGTATATCTTCGATTTGGTCAGTTATGTACTGTTAAAGAGCAATGAATAGCAAACTTACCACGCCAACAGCCGTGCAATTATCTCAAAAAGTAAACTTGCAACACTTGTATGAAAATAGATGAAATATTTTGTTTGGTGTACCACAAACATCTAAACTGGTTTTTTTCCAGCGAAAACTGTAGCGGTTGCAACGAAAGTACAGTGGCTATATATACAAGATAGTGTGGCCATAGGGATGTCTTCGCCGCTATTGGTCGACGCGAATATCCGCTATTAACAGGCAACATATTTAGTTACTTCTAAGTTGTTTTCAAAGAGGTTGGTAGAACCTGTTCATTTGGTTATGGAAGAAAATAAAATCTTTCAAATCTGACAATTGTAAATTGTCAGTGTCAAATAATTCATTAGCGTCGCCAGCGGGTGAAATTTTATCATCTATTGCCCTGAAAAACTAATATTCTGCACAGTATTTAAATGTGACAATTGGGAATTGTGCTATTGTTGTAATAGCACAAGATGCGTTCGACTTGGAATGTATGAAAAAGAAATTACATCAGTACTACGATGAATGGGGCTTTAGCATAAGTTTAGAGAAAACGGAGTATCTATTTAGTAATCAACTCGGAAGCACAATATGAAGTCTTAATAAATGAAAATGTCTCAGTAAGACAAGTAGAAAGGTTTAAATACCTCGGTGCTACAATACAATCGATGAAAAAGGTTTGGGAACAGAAGAGATCAAAACTCGAATAGTACAAAGTACCGTCAACTGGGGCTAGTTTGATCAGTTCAGCTTAATCTTTTAATTGTAAAATTCAAATGAATTCAGATAATTTTAATTAAAAATTGGAGTTTAAATACTGCCTTATCCAGCTAAATATGTACCAAACAGAAAACTTTTAACATATATCGTTTTTGTATAAAAAAATAACTATGCGTTGATCAAAGTTATACTGGTTTTGGGGCTACTTTGATCACTAGTAGAAAATTATATATTACTAGATATAGGCTATCAAAGAAGCCCTGTTTAAGCATGAAAATGAAAATTAGAAACATTTGCACTCCACAATTATTTTTTTTATATCAGATACCTCAATATTTAATGCAATAAGTACACAACTAGAAAATCTTTATATTTATTTATCAAATAGAACACATTACAAGCAAATTAAATATATTTTGGCATCAAAAATGTGTTTTGCCTTACAAACTGTCTAAGCACTAATAATAAACAAAATTTGCAAACTGTTCTCCAACATTTTTAAATAAATAACGTCCTCTACGAGATGAAAGCAGCTTCACCTTCTTTACAATTTCATTCTTATGGACAATACTTTCGTCTTCCACATCAGGAAAAACGAAAATGTTCTGTTTATTTCCCTTTTTGCATCTCATAAATCTTACACTCATAGTTTCTGGGGTGACAATTTCAATTATCTCAGCTACGTAGAATTTGTAAATTTTTGTATTTTCCACCGTTACTTTAATTAAAACAAAATCTCGTTCATTATAATCGTCATCGACTTTGGAATTGGAAACTGAACCAGTTGAACTTTCATGTTCATCATTAATCAAACTTTCTGATTGCGTTTCACTTATATTATCTACAATATCAGATAGATCACTATCAAGGTGTGGGACAGAAACACTTTTTCCAGGTTCAACATTTAACACTTTTCTTAGTTCGAGGTTTATTTTTCTCCGAGTTTCCAAATCGCTCTTCTTGTAATAATGAAATAAGCGAAGAATTTAGCAATTCTTCATCAGGATTTTTGTTATAACCAGGAATCTTAGACAATACCCTGGCAGGGTCAAATGGTACAATACCAGTTGCCGCAAAACCGCTAATTGAATTATTCTTTATAGCGTTTTCAGCGGCATCCGTACGAAGATCTGAACCATCAATTTTATTTCCATCGAGAACGATAAGTGCTTTCTGCAACAATCCGGGAAATTCATCCTTTGGAAGAGATGCTAGCTTGGGGTTCTTTAGTTTCCAATCTAAGAGTATTTTTCGCCATGCAACTTTCATAGGCCGAAAAAAGCAAACGTCCAGCGGTTGAGTTAAATGCGTTGAGTTGGGTACAAGGCAGATGAAGGAAATGTGTTCTTCACAGGACTGCAATACATCATTTGTAAAATGTGCTGCTAGACTGTCTCCAATGAGAACCTTTTTTCCTTCCAGTTTTTTTGCATGGGGAAGAAAACACGTGAGAAACCAATCAGTAAATGTAGAACCCTCCATCCATCCATGGTCTGTTCTGTTATATCTGGATCCATTTCGACAACACCGTTCCTCACAGCATGGATACCCTTTTGGGCCACCTTGAGTCCAAGTGTTCCACATTTTTATTGATCGAAAAACTATGTATGGTGGATTCATATTCTTATTTGGGTATTTCGCCACTCTGCAAATTAAAATATTAAATAACGAAAATATTAACAACGAACGTTTTGAGGGACAATCTGCCCTCGTTATCAACGAATAACAATTACAACGAAGCCGATAGCCAACTATTGTCTAAAAATATTGAGAAAGACGACACGCATTTTTCTTCGTTAAGTAAAATATATGCCGTTTCCTTAATTTTTCGCCTAGTTGACATCGATTCTTTAGACAAGATCTTTGTGTCGTGCCATTGTATTTTATGGTTTTCATCCCAAGCATGTTCTGCCAGCTTAGACTTATTGAATTGATACGTTTTCATCATATTTTTATGATCTTTAACTCTAACTGCTAAAGGTCTGGATGTTTCACCGATATATTTCCCGCATTCACAGGGAATACTATATATACAGTTCCTTGAATGTTGTTCTTCGTTGAACGGTTTAGTTTTTGTAAGAACTGACCGCAAAGTATTCATCGTTTTGAATACCGTCCTAACATTGAATCTATTTCCAATTCGTCTAATTTTGTCAGATATGCCTGGAATATATGGTATAGTTAGAGTATTATATTTTTGAATGTCATTCCTTTGTATGTGTGTGGCATTGCTTCGTGTATTGAAAATGTTCCGAACAAGAGTCTCTGGATAGCCATTTTCTTGTAAAACATTAATAATAAATTCTTTCTCTTTTTTGAAAATTTTATCATTAGAGCAAACAACTTTGGCTCTGTCGTAGAGACTTTTTACAACGCCTGTCTTTATGTTTTTGTGATGGTTAGAATTAAAATGTAAGTACCTATTAGTATTGGTTTTCTTACGGTATACTGATGTTTCAAAAGTATTTATTGTGCGTGTGATTAGTGTATCAAGAAAGGGTAACTGATTGTTTTGCTCTGTTTCTAATGTGAATTTGATGGAGGTTTCTTTACTGTTAATATGTTCAAGAAATTTGTCCACCTCATCCATATCATGAGGCCAAATTGCAAAAACATCATCGACATATCTCCACCAAACTACTGGTTTGTTGATGTACGTGTAGACATGTTGTTGTTCAAAGTCTTATATATATTTCTAAAAGTCCTGACTGACTGACTGACTCATCAACGCCCAGCCCAAACCCTTGGACATAGAAAGCTGAAATTTTGCACATAGGTTCCCTTTATGATGTATACAAGGAATAAGGAAGGATATTTCGAAATTCAACCCCTAAAGGGGTAAAATGGGGGTTCCAATTTTGTATGGAAAAATAATATTAAATAGACATTTCGACTTGAAACTTCGTAGGAGTACTCCTAAAAACAAATAAGCAAACACGTATTTCGTGATTTTCCGAAAATCAACCCCTTAGGGGGTGAAATGGGGTAAGTAAGCCTAAAAATCGATATGGGTGTCGTTATTGAGGTTTATTGGGACGTTGATTGCGAAAATGGCATTTATTTTTAAGTCCAAGACGGTGAACATGACATAAGGGAAGAAACGGGACGGGACGGGACTAGACTGGACGGAACGGGACGGACTGGACGGGACGGGACTGAGCGGGACGGGACTGGACGGGAAGGGAAGGGACGGAACGGGACGGGACGGGACGGGGCAAAGCGGGACGGGGCGGGGCGGGACGGACGGGACGGAAAGGGAAGGAAAAAGATGGGATGGAAGGGGAGGGGATGGGATGGAAGAGGAGGGGCGGGACGGGAGGGAAAGGGGCGGGACGGGACGGGAAGGGTCGAGACGGGGCGGGGTGGGGCGGAACATTATTTAATACACAAATAACGAACCTCGCGCGAACGAAGTCGCGGGTAAAAGCTAGTCTTCCATAAAAATGTTACTAACTTCTTGTTTTGTATAAGTAGAACATTTATTTTTGTAATAAAACAATCTGCATTTAATGTTTGATTCATTCACTACCCCAATACCAAGCCATAATACTGTCAAGACGTGAGGCTGCGTCTTATGGGGTAGTTTACTGTCGTCCCTTTCAAGTACCATTGACTACATTGCACAGTGGGTCGCTTTTAGAAATTTCTGGCCAAAAGTAGGAATGATTGAATTTTAACGACTTGCAGGAAATATCTAAATTACTGCGTAATTAGTAAGAATAAAGGTCATTATTGAAGAGAGAAATAATCATAAACCCTATACCTGGCCAATTTTCACTCTGCAACCCTTAGAACGAAGACGTGTGTAAGTCTGTAGTTGTACAGTGAAATTTTAGTGTTCTTGTGATTGTGATTTTTTAAACTTTAAGTTAAAAATTAGCCATGTCTGACAGAGAACACGGTAAGGGTTATATTTTAGATAAATATTTCACTTTATATAGTAATATATGGCTTGTGACTTAATGCATAACATAAAAAGGGGTATTGGGCGCCGCGCCGTGAAAAACAGCAAAATTTAACTTTATTTTTTAATTTAAATTTTACTTTGGCCAACTCCGACTTTGTTAAAATAATATCTGTGTATATTAAAGTGTGGACTTTAATGTTCCACAACTTTTAGCTGCGCTTAGCTGCGATTTTTTAAACCATGACCTTTTAAACATAATGGTGCAGTGAAAAACCTCGCTTTTTAAGGAGTAATTGATACTCCAACGATTGATCCAATTTAATTTATATAGTGATTTACTTTTTACTATTTAAAAGTGTAATTTATACTTATAACCTAGACTGCGGAAGTTTAAACAAATGCCGATTTTATTTGTTAATAAATATTGATATAGGACTGATATAGGACAGAAGTACCATCAGGTACACAAACATCAATGGAAACACTAATTTCAACTGATGTTTATGAATTTAGTACATACATGTTTGAAAGTGATTCTAGTGAGGCAGAAAGTGACTATGAAAGTGATTATTGATTAACAATAAAAAAATTATTTTATAAAATAATATCACTTTGGTTTAGATTTTGTAAATAACATATTTTTTATTAATTTTAATTTTAACTTAATAAAAGTTGTATTGTTTTTTTAGTTTTTGGTACCATATATTTATTCGTTTTTGCAAAAAAACATCCCGCATAAATCCATAAGCTTACAAACAGAATTTTGTGGTTTTTGAATTTTTTGTACTTTTTATTTACTTTCAACCCCCTTAAAACTACCTTATTCATCAAGACAATGTTTTCACTATTTTTACGTTAATTTTCAGACTGAATACAATATGAATACTAAATTTCAGATTTTAATTCTAATATTTTGATTTCAACCCCCATAAAACCACCTTACGGTATCCAGGCAATTTTTTCACTATTTTTATGTTAATTATCAGGCCGAGTTCTCTGCGAATTATTTTTTTCAAAATTTTACAATTTTTTTTAGAAATCAACCCCCTGAAAGTTACCCCAATTTTTCAATGGGATTTTTCCCATTATTTTTTCTGAAATCGCTACCTAATTTTGGACCAGTTTCATAAGTTTCAAAGTTTTGGCCAAAAATTGTGTATTTCAACCCACTGTGCATTGGTTTGAAAAGTAAACGCAGTCTTGTATACGTGCTTGAGGGATAGAACTAGCGCAAAGCAACGGATTCCTGATTACAGCCTCCAGGCAAATCTGTTCATGGTCCTTCGAGCCGGATCTGTCTCCAACTAACGAACAAACTCATCCAGAGAAGAAGATAACATCTGCCAACCACCCAGTTCCCAGAAAATGACTAACAACATGGAGGAATTCAACAAATTAGCTGTCGCCCAAGAAGAGCTCGCGCAGAAGATAAAGCAAGTATTATCTAACAGCAAAAAGGACCCTGCCAGCCGAAAAAACGAAGCCTACATCGCCAGTCGCAACAAAACGCTGGACGAACTTTGGAACACTGCAACTAAAAATCATGCAGAAATGGGGCAGCTAAGTATTCCAACTCATAATTATTTTGAAACAGGGTATTACGACCAAATTAAAGCCATATACGGCGAAGCAAAAAGTTACGACGCCGAACTAACACAAGAATTAGGGAGGCCCGCCATCACGACAAGGGAATTAAGAAAGAAATGGGATCGTGTGGTCGAGATGGACGAAGAAGTTATGTCAAACGACATGGCTTCAGAACAAATGCACTTCAGTCCTGAATATACTACGTTGGAAGACAGGTATAGAAATTTAATTATTTTGTTGCAAGCACCGACAAGGAACGAGCAAGCAGCAGCCATCTCGCTTCCTCAAGTTAAAATTCCCATATACGAGGGAAATTATGAGGAATGGGCCACTTTCAAGGACCTGTTCACCAAATTAGTAGATGACAACCAGAATATGGACGATGTCATCAAGATGCAATATCTAAAGACGCATGTTAAGGGAGAGCCAAGCCGACTGATCCAGCATCTAGCTGTTACCCAAGCAAATTACAACACAGCCTAGAATCTGCTGCAACAAAGGTATCAAAATAATCGCCTTATTTTAACTAAATTGCTAGATACCATATTCGATCTGCCGGTCCTCTCCAAAGAGTCAGCCCAAGGGTTAAAAAGATTGCACGACTCCATCAAGGAACGTGTGGAAGCAATCAAAAAATTTAGGCATCTCCACCGACAGTTGAGGTCCGTGGATTAACAGAGCTATCGCTCGAAAATGGGATCCTGAAACCAACAAATTATATGAGCAGTCGCTTCAATGTCCAAACGAAGTTCAGGATCACCAAAATTTAATGGCTTTCCTGCAAGTGCGGTTCCAATCCCTGGAATCCATCGATGGAGCTCGAAAGCCCACGCAGGAAGGACCACAGAAGAATTACGCTTCCGCATCCCTAAATTGCAAGCTGTGCCATGGAGATCATTACATCGACAACTGTGTCAATTCCAGAGGCTACCTACCCATGAAAACAAGAAGCAGTAAAAACCAATCGATTGTGCTATCGATGCCTGCGGCACGATTCAAATATACCATGCCGTGCCTATTTTAATTGTAGGATCTGTCGCTTCCCGCATCATACACTGCTTCATAAGGCGCAGCCACCATCAAGGCCGCTCCCTGCCCAAAAGATGAAGACGTCAGCTCATGCAGCAGCCAGGAAGACTTCCAACGCTCAAGAGAAGAAGCCGAAGTCGGACATCATCACCACCAATTTAGGCGCACAGGAGAGCCAAGTTCTACTTGCGACAGCAATGGTTCAAGTAAAGGCAGCATCCGGGATGACTCATCTATTACGAGTAGGTATTAATAGATTCCGGGTCTCAGGGGTCATTCATCACGGAAGCATCAGCCGAATTATTGGCGTTACCCAGGACCAAAGTTCGAGCTGAAATCACAGGAATCGGGAACAGCGAGCCAAAAATTGCCAAATGGAAAATCCCAGGTTGATCACACCTAGATTTTCAAGTAACTTTTCCTTACCTGTCAATTTACTAATGCTTCCTAAACTTACCAAAGCCGTGCCTTCATCACCCATCCCAAATATAAATATCAATTCCTGGAGCAATATTTTCATCGCCGATCCAACTTTTAACCAACCTGGCCCTATAGATATAATTCTAGGCGACGAAGAATATTCAAAAATAATTCTAGAAGAAATCACTAAAACAAAGGATGGCATCTTAGGACAAAATACCGAGCTGGGCTGGATTTTATCTGGAACCATTGAAAGACAACATAACGACAGCATTAAAGTCAACACCATGGTTGCCAAAATTGAAGAAGACGAGCAGTTACAAAAATTCTGGAGCATAGAAGAAGTTCCCACTCAACGAAAATTTTCCCCAGACGATCAGGTATGTGAGAATAAATTCACAGACACAGTGCAGCGAGACAAGGATGGAAGATACATAGTGAAGATTCCATTCAAGCAAACTCCAGTGAGCATGGGAAAGTCCAAACCCTCAGCATTGGCGAGACTATTACATCTGGAAAGGAAGTTGAGACAAGACCAAGATCTAGAAATCCAATACAAGAAATTCATGCAAGAATATCTGGATCTAGGACATATGGAAAGAGTAGAAAAGAAACAAGACAACTATGGCAAGTATTACATCCCACACCACGGCGTAGTTCGAGAAGCAAGTTCATCAACGAAGCTCCGTGTCGTCTTCGACGCTTCGAACAAGGCATCTTATGGAAAATCCTTAAACGAAGTCATGTATGCTGGACCAAAACTTCAGCAAGAGCTGGTCGACATTCTACTCCGATGGAGAACTCACAAGGTCGTCTTCTCTGCGGACATTAAGAAAATGTACCGACAAATCAAGATGGACAGCCAAGACCAGAGGTATCAAAGAATTTTATGGAGATTCGATCAATCACAGCCAATCAGGGAATACAGGTTATGCACCGTCACTTATGGAACCGCATCAGCTCCCTATCTGGCCATCCGAACCTTGCACCAATTAGCAGAGGACGAGAAATCTTCATTTCCATTAGCAGCGGAAATTGTGAAGAGAGATTTCTATGTGGACGATGTGCTCTCCGGAGCCGACACTTTAGAAGAAGCAATCAAGCAGCAAGGTCAGTTAATTTCCTTATTAAAAAGTGGAGGTTTTACCCTACATAAGTGGTGCAGTAATAAACTAGCTATCATACAAGAACTACCCGGAGAATTGAAGGAGCAAACATACCTCGAAATAAGTGAGGACGGCGTAAAGAAGTCATTGGGCGTCCATTGGTCTCCATATGAAGACGTGTTTTGGTTCAAGGTGGATGTGGAGCAAAAGGGATCCACAAAACGCACAAGTCGCTAAAATTTTCGACCCATTGGGTTGGTTAGCACCCATCATTATCACGGCTAAACTACTCATCCAAGAACTATGGCTCGAAAATATCAAGTGGAACGACCCAGTTTCAGAAAGTATCCAGAGCAAATGGGAAACATTCAAATCCCAACTCAAATCAGTGGAAGAAATTACATTACCAAGGTGGCTTTTTACTAAAAGGGGTATCATTATTAATAGCCAAATCCAAGGTGGCACCAGCTCGAGCAAAGACAACCCTACCCAGACTGGAACTCTGCGCAGCAGTACTACTTTCCAATCTATTACAACGGGTAATCACGGCACTGGACATTCCTAAGGCATCTACCTTCGCCTGGACAGACTCCAGGGTCGCACTAGGATGGATAAAGGGAGATCTAGTAAGATGGAAGACATTCGTCGCAAACCACGTAGCCGAAATCAACCACCTGATTCCGGCTCAACATTGGATCCTCGTCAAGTCCGAAGAAAATCCTGCAGACGTCATCTCCAGAGGCACTAGTCCAGGGAAATTAAAAGACCATATACTATGTAAGAAAGGATAACGCACACTCAGAGACATTCGAAATAAGCGATGGATTAAGACAAGGCGGAGTAATGAGCCCAACATTGTTTTTGATAATAATGGACGATGTAATTAAAGCAACAGCAAACAAAACCAAAAAGGTTCATATAGGATTCAATAGACTAGCACCCGTGACCGTCTCAGAATGTGCCTTTGCGGACGACGTAATGATCTGTGCGGCAAAAGAGAAAGACTTACAAGAAAATCTACAGATATGGGAAGAAGAATTAACGAAGAGAAATATGAAAATAAATACAAATAAAACAAAAGTAATGGTAATAAGTAAAGACATCAAGAACATCAACATCGAAATAAACCAAAGAAAAATAGAACAAGTGGATGAATTCAAATACCTAGGAGTACTGATAGATAGAGAGGGAAATATGGAAAGTGAAGTCAACGAGAGAATTAGTAATGCTGCAAAATTATACCACTACCACAGCCTAAATAAGCCGTTTCTAGGAAAAAGAGAGATAAACAGGAAACGAAAATGACAGTATATAAAACAATTTTTAGACCAATCCTAACATATGGAAGCGAGAGCTGGGTGCTAACGAATTCAATGAAAAGTAAATACAGGCTATAGACATGAAATATTTAAGAAGAGTTAAAGGAATTACCAGAAGAAATAGAATAAGAAATGACGCAGTAAGAGAAGAACTAGAAATTGAACCAATTAGTAGCATGATAGAGAAACAAAAACTGAAATGGTTTGGACATATATGCAGAATGGGCAACAGCAGACAAGTTAAACGCATATGGGGAAGCAGGCGTACATAGAAACAGAACAAGAGGAAGGCCCAAGAAGACGTGGAACGACGAAGTAGCAGTAATATTGAAGAGAAAAGGCAAATCGTGGACAGAAGCAAAGAAGTTGGCAATAAACAAGAAGCAATGGACTAAATTTGTGCACGAAATTGAGATGTAATATAAAACACACCTTACACCTTAGGGTAGAAGGTTTTTTGATTATATATATATATATATATATACTATGGTGGGATGGACCAAGCTGGTTAATTAACAAAGAGTTATGGCCGTGTCAACCAGACACCGCTACAACCCATGAAGAAGCAAAGTGTTACACTGTGCATCAAGCTACAGTTCACCAAGACGAGAACGAAATTATTCATCGCTTTTCGTCTCTGACAAGAATGGTAAGAGTCGTGTGCTACTGCCGAAGATTCATCAACAAGTGTAGGCGTCTTCCCATTCAATCAGGATGTTTATCAGTTAAAGAATGGAAGACACCATCCTCACACTCATCAAGGTCGTCAAAGGAAGTGATCTTATTCTGAGGGCAACAGGATCTCAACTCCAAAAGAGAAAATGTGTGGACTCCAACAACAAACTCGCCAATCTCAATCCATTCATCGATCAACATGGAATCATCCGTGTTGGAGGAAGACTAGAAAATTCAACCTTATCCTACCACGAAAAACACCCAATTATCCTTCCTTATTCCAATCATGTTTCTAAATTAATAATTCATGAGGCACATTTACGTACCTTACACGGTGGCACTCAACTCACACTGTCCTATGTCCGAAGAAAATATTGGATCATCAACGCAAAGAAAGCCGTCAGCTCCAGCATCAAGAAATGCTTTCGATACATCCGATTCAAGGCAGAGGCAGCCCAGCAATTAATGGGGAATCTTCCACCAACCAGACTCAATTCAACCCCGCCATTCTTCCATTCAGGAGTGGACTATGCCGGTCCAATACAAATTCGAACATCCAAGGGAAGAGGGCATTCTTCATCCAAGGGGTACATTGCTGTTTTTGTCTGTCTATCAACCAAGGCAATACATTTAGAAGCCGTCAGCGACATGACAACTAACAGCTTCCTAGCAGTCTCTAGGAGGTTCATCGCCCGAAGAGGACGCTGTGCACATCTTTATAGCGACAACGGAACGAATTTCGTTGGAGCAAGAAAGGCCTTGGACAAGGAAATCCGTCAAGCAATGGAAGGCCCAGTTATCCAAGAAAATTTATCCCCCATTGGTACCCAATGGCACTTCATCCCTCCAGTAGCTCCACACTTCGGAGGAATACGGGAAGCAGGAGTAAAATCAATGAAGCACCATCTGAAGAGAACCATTGGCAACGCTACTCTAACATTTGAGGAATTAACAACTCTTTTGCCAAATCGAAGCCTGCTTAAACTCACGTCCTCTGTGCCCACAAGGCAACAATATTGAAGACACCACTGCATTGACACCAGGCCATTTCCTGATAGGAAGAGAGATAATCTCACCACCGGACCCAATCAGCACACCAATATCAACAAATTTGTCAAATCGCTGGAGATTGATCCAAAACATTAAGCATGATTTTTGGAAATCATGGAGCTCAGACTACCTTCATGGATTACAGCAAAGAAATAAATGGAAGAAACCGGTGGAGAATATAAAAGTTGGTGACCTAGTATTAATCAAAGAAGAAAATATCAATCCTAGTAAATGGCCCTTAGCGAGAGTTACCGACATTCATCCTGCAACCGATGGATCCGTACGAGTAGTAACCCATCCAGAAAGCAGGAGGACATCAATTAAAACGATCCATAGGCATTATCATTCCATTACCAACCAACGAAGAATCGCAGGAACCAGAGCCTGAAGAGAACATTTCGGCCAACAACACCCTCACACACAATCATTCCCAGTACCAAAGAAAACTATCTCGTCCAAATGGAAAATGCTTCTACTCATATTTACTCTCCTTACTACGAATACGTTAAGTAAGGCAGAATTCAACATCCAAAAACCCAGACAGCGGGTACTATGTAGAGCATATTGGACACGGGAAGATTGAACGAGGAACATTCAGGATCGAAATCCAGTTCGAGAGGGGGAATATCGAAGAAGACTTCGAAACAGTTACCGACATGGTGAACAAATTCGACGATCTCTGCTACTCTGTGAAAGAACTGTCCGAAGATACATTATGCAAGACATTGGTGCATCATCTTCTGGAACAAAAAAGGCATATGGAATGGATTAAAACTGGCATGGAAGATATCATAACAAGACGAGAGAAACGAGGAGTGCTTGGGACTGTACTCACGTCAATTTTCGGAGTAAATGACGAAGTCTATCAAGATATTGATAGACTCGACAAAAATCAACAGGAATTAATAAAAATGGACAGTCAACAATTCAAATTCTTGCTGTCAGCACTTTCAAGATTTAATGAAACCGAAGAACGAATCGATCAGAAACTGGAACACTTTCAAGACAAGCTGAACCAAGGAATCAGGGCAATCAACAACATGGACAAATGGTATAAGGCAACCGACTCCAACCGATTAAACATCCACATCATCAGTGTCTACCAAGTCGCCACCAATGTTATTAGTGAATTGTGCAATTACCATACAAACATTTTGAACGTTCATTTCCAACAAAGTAATTTTTACGAGTTAATCACGCATGCCCAACTCAAGCAAATCCTCGCAAATGCAACCAGTAAACTCTCGCCAAACTTAGAAATTTTACCGACCCCAATCATAAAGGTCAACATCGGACATGATGACATCTACATCAACGTTCAAGGATACTTCATCATAGTAGAAAAAACTGAATATACCTTAATAGAGGTAGACAACTGATCCCCATCTACTGCAGAATCTTCGCTAGACTGCAATGCTAAAGGTTTAAAAAAATCTATTTTTTCAATTACAACTTGAGGATTAAGATGGCATGATCTTACTAGTTGCTTTGAAGAAGCAAAGACAGAAGCAGCTTCTTCATGAGTAGATAAAGTGCGTCTATTTCTGAGATTTCTGGCAAAGACGGCATCAGTTTCAACTAATCCTTCCTGTCGTTTTTCAAAATTCGACACATACGTTTACCAGTGTAAGTTCTCCATCACGAATAAACGTTTCTTTTATATCTTCACGTGACATATCAAAATCAGTTCTGCATTCGTGTGCCGTGGTAGTTTCAGGTGTTTTTAAATTTTGAGGACTGTTTTAACTCTTTCTCCTACTTTGTATTGTCACTCTGCTGTAACTCATTTTGCGATAATTCTCTGACATATTTGGTTAGTTCTACTTCTTCAATTGATAATTTTTCGAGACACTTATCTGAATTGGTTGCAAAATGGCTCTCTCTTTTTGGAGCAGGTAATTGCTGCAGATCTTCGGCCAACAATGGTGGTTTTGACATGTCCACTTTTGTTCCCAGTCTATCAACAACGGTGTTTTTAGAATTAGTAGATAATAAACTTTCTGCAGCCGTACTGTAACTATCTGACTTTTTACTCTTATAACTTTCTCTATATGGCCGACTAACGTTTGGTTGGCTTTTTACATAAGGATCTTTATCCCATTTTTTTTGTATGAGATTTATTTGGATTTTGAAATAATCTGTGAAAAATAAAGCTGTTAATTAAAAGTCTAATAAGAGTATGTAAGTCTTTACTTATGATTATTTTTAATTGGTATTGCAATTGGCGCATGCAGCAATGGGACATCTTGAGGTGGGCTAGAACTCGCTGCTTTAAGCTTCTGAAAAATAAGGAAGTCATTGGTTTCGGCCAACAAAACAAGATAAAACACAAATCTAAATGATAGACATCAAAGCATGAATACATCCTGATTCTGTAAAATCAAGCATTTCATTTTTAAATGACATTTTTTACTCTTTTAGTAAAGGAAGAATCTGTATTTAAACCTCCAAGCAAAATCTCACAGGTTCTACCTTCTACCAGAAAGATAAAGCCTCTTGCTCTTGTAATGCTGTATGCATTGGTGAAACAGGACGTTCAGTAACAACTCGTATTTCTGAACACCAGCGCTGTCTCAAGTCGGGTGTTGTTTCGTCATCAGCCATCTCCGAACACCAACGCGATACTGGCTTTTTGATAAAACTTTTATTATCTACAAATTCCTATTTTGTTTCAGCAGAAAGATTTTCGAAGCCATTGAGATTTACGAACACCCTAATAATCTTAATCGGGACAATGGCTTTCCCCTTCCTTATACGTGGAGAGTCCTAATTTCTAAACCCCGCTCCCCGTCACTCAACCGCGACGACACCTGCTTATACATTATCGCCTTTCTTCTTTCGATAGGTAGAAGAGTTTTGCCTCTGGCGTGGTTTTCGCGTTGAGTTGCCGTGATCTTTTACTTTTCTCCTGATGAAGTCGCGTACGAAAGTGTCGGTCTTTATACAGATAATTTAAATCTGCTCACCCTCTTAAACTTACTAAAATGAAGGAAGTGAAGTCAAAGAAAAAAATAACAGCCAGCATTAGGGATGGACACATAGACAGGGTACGGAACAATAAAAATTGCCCATAAGACTTAATACAATACATCATAACATGGTTACTTATCTAAATTAATCAACAATATCATAAAATTCCAGCAAAATATGTAAGTAAGGAACAAATGCTAATTAATACAAGATTCTCACCTTGTAATACTTTCTTAACAGCTACAATTTTGGAAGCTAAAGACAATTTTATTAACGAAATCGTATCAACAAATGATGTTACCATCCGAATACTCACTTTTAAAAGACAGGTAATTAATAAAATGGAGGATAATTATTCCTTCACATATCCAAAAACTAATTGTACCTATAATTTACAGATCGAAATTGTAAATGTCCTTCTGTCCTACATTGTTATGCCAATTTTTTCTCGGATGAAGCTAACCTAGATTTAGCGAAACGTTAGATTTTCTGAATAAATAAATTTTTATCTGTTGGGTTCCATTTTTGTCAAGGGTAAAGCCTGAGCTATGTGCAAATTACATAATACTTTTTTCTTCCCTTAGTTAGAGCAAAAATATTTAAAGTTTTCTTTTTAAAGGTGCTCATCCTGTTTATATTTGACCGAAATTTCCTCGGTTTCATACCAGGTAGACATATAATCCGCATGCAAAACATTGTCTTCCTCCAACAAATAGTTTTTGAGTTAAACTGGCAACAGGCAGACAGACAGAAGGGATTAAGTAAACCTGTTTTTCCTCATCTAGGGACTGTGAAGATCTCAAGAAATCTTGGAAGGCGATTTTTTCGCCATTAGAATACGTCCTTCGTCTTTTAGACAAGGGAAGTAATAAAATATAGTAGTCATGAAAATGTTTGAAAATAGTCGTTTACGTGTATTCTGGTTCAAAAGAAGTTAATTTCAAAATAATATCTGTTTGTAAGTCTGTCAGCCTGTATGCCTTCCTCAGCCCGGATGGCTTAATCAGTCGTCGAAAAAATATATACCTACATTTTTAATACAAATTTAGAGATCCCAGTAGATAAAATCAAAAAATGTTATGAGAGTTATCGATAGAACTCGTCCGGGTGCTACTAGAACTCCTATTACAACTACCGGAACTGTAAAAAATTACTTCCAGGTCTTGGTCGTTTTTTAAAAGTGCTAACATAAAAATAAGCGTAACTTTTTTACTTCGAGCCTTATTAAATTTTTTTATCAGAGTTATCGATAGAACTCGCCGGAGTGCTACTATAACTCTCATTAGAACTACCGGAACTTTTAAAAAATTGCTTTCAGGACTTCGTTTTATAAAAATACTAACACAAAAATGGGCGTAACTCTTTACTTCCTGTCCTATTCAAAAAATTTTATTAGAGTTTATCGATATAATTCGCCGGGGTGCTACTAGAACTCCCTTTAGAACTACCGGAACTTTTAATAAATTAAAAAGAATTTTTTCCGGTTTGAAAATCTTTTTTTTTTTGTTAGAGTTATAATAGCACCCCGGCGAGTTCTATCGAAAAGTGTGATGACATTTTTCAATAAGTATGACTGAAAAAGAGTTAGTAGTGGTATTTGTCCTAAGAAAATGTGAAGTTAGCACCTCAAATTTTCGATCCACATTTTTTTTTCTTAAATACATAGAACTATTTTTAAAAATAACAAGGAACTCTAGAACTCTTTGGGGTGCAACGGAAACTTGAAAAAAAATAACATTTTTTGAAGTTGTGGTGCTAACTTCAAAGGGGTCAGCCGGAGGTGGTACTGCACTCGTTTGGTTTTTTATGTTTTCCAGGATATTTTTATGATTGTTTGAAAAATAAAATTATTTGGAACAAAGTGTTTTTTATAAGTACCGTTTTTAAAAAAAACAAGAACTTTAACTTTTACAAAAATGTTCATAAATGCCAAAAATAATGGGAATAAATTTTTTAAACACTGTTGTACATGATGTTATGGAAATGAATGCAAATATTTTAACCAGTGATAGAGCTCACCAAAATGAAATTTTTTTCTATTTATCGTTTTTCATTTAATCGCATATTTTCTCAATCATTTATCTCCCCTAAGTTTGACGAGCCGTTTGGTAAGCAAATCTAAGTTATAGGTGAACGACACAAGTATATTAAAACTGCAAAGTTCTTGCACAAAAAACATGCGGTCAGTAACTTACCTGCCTCAATTAATAAAGTACGTTGGTGACCAGATGTGAACTAAAGGTTTTATCAGTACCTATGCTGTTTTTGTTGGTTAAAATATTTACACTTATTTCCATAACACCATGTATATTACACAATTATCTATAAACTATGTCTAAAAAAGTTTTTATGCAAAAAATACAGTTTTTGAAAAAATCGCCAAATTAAATGTTTGCAAGCAGTAAAAGAAATTTGTGTGATGACCACACCTCATCTTTCAGTAATATTG
Organism: Agriotes lineatus; assembly: GCA_940337035.1. Classification (NCBI taxonomy): domain Eukaryota; kingdom Metazoa; phylum Arthropoda; class Insecta; order Coleoptera; family Elateridae; genus Agriotes; species Agriotes lineatus. Next base: position 135,101 of record CALNHX010001976.1, on the reverse strand, counting down.
AACTAACATTCTTTGATGTGGTCACACATCATTTAATTCATGCACTTCTACATACAAGCATTTGTTGCGTGGTAAAACTACATACAAGGTTAACAGAACCAGTGGAAAGATAAATGACAACTTACCGTTCCATGCAGAATCTTCGCCATCACATCTCTACACTTTCTGATCGTATCCAACTTTAATCTACAAAACAAAGTGTTGCTAAAATTTCTGGTATTGAGCTTTGCTTCCTTCTAACACAGCTCAATTATTGCTTCAACATTACTGCACATCATATTAATACAACAAATGCAAATAAGCCAAGAGTTTGTTGTATACTAAAGGCATGTAAAATTGAAGCCTCAGGATGATATAAATAAAATAAATATATATACAGTAGATATTGATTATAACGACATTGTATATAGCCACGTATCGGTTATAAATGCGAAAATTTAAGATCCCGGCTGCTCACAACACCTGATGTACAACAGAATTCTATAATGGCTCTATATAAAAGCTGTACATTTGACAAACCGAGTCCTGTGTGTAGAAATATAATCGCTTAATCTGCTATTACTGATTTTGTAGTTATCAAAGTTAATTTAGTTACTGGAAAGTAATTGTATAAATTAGATTCATACCATTTAAAATTTTCTTTACAAATAAAAGGTTGATTTTTACCAAACAAAACTTTACAATAAACTTTCAATGTAGAACAAAATAAGCTTTACGCAATAGATGCGGTATCTCTACAAAAAACAGTTGATTTGTGCGAATAAAATACATTAATCCAAAAACATGAGGGTGCTTAAATAGCTAAAATTTAATTTCGGAAATACGTAGTAGTTAATTTATCCAAAATTTATTATTTTCTCAAATCCCCATTTACTTGCACTAATTTTGATTTGAAATGATGATCTTCTGTTATGCGTATTAATGTAATCACTAAAACCTTTTTGTGGCGTGATATAATTTATATTTCTTTTGTGGGTATATCGCTACTCTGAAAAATTAAAAATATTAAATATCCAACGTTTCGAGGGACAATCTTCCGTCGTTATCAAGGATTAACAGTTAAAACTAAAAATGAATAAGAAAACTTAGGTTTTCACTGGAACTGCAAAACGACCAACCTCTATTGAATTGCTTGACACAACAGTTGACTATCTACTTGATCTGATCTTTAAGAATCTACAGCCAACTCTCACCATATTTATTCTACACTTTTATAATTGCACCAGAAATTCGTGTTATAAAGTTTTTGCTATTAAAGGCACTATATCCAAATATTTGGCACCTTTACAACATTCTATGGCAATTGAATTAATTGAATAGGAAAAGTGAGAAGCAACACTCTTCGACTAAAGATGGTTGATTTATATTTATTAATATTTAAAGATAGTTTATTTGTTATACACCAATTACAAATTTTATATCTAACGCTAACTGAAGGGCCACACAATCTCTATTATTATTATCAGCAATATCATTGTTGAACAGTACAAATATCAACGCTCCTAAGTTAGAGCCCTGAGGGACTCCTGAATGTGGAATGTATTCATGTGAAAAATATCCATTATGTGCAACATAGTGCGGTCTAGATCACAGGTAACATCTGTTCAAACTCAAATAACTCATACTAAAGCCATAATTAAGTCATTTTTTTAAAGATTATGATATGATCAATTCGATTAAAAGTCTTAGAGAAGTCTGTATAGACAACATCAGTCTGACCTTGGTTATATAAGGCTTCCGCAACGCATTCGTAATAGTAGAGCGTTTCTCGACAATTCCATACTAGTATTGCGAAACTATATTCTTAACTTTAGCATAAATATCTTTAAACGAAATCCTTTTGAAGACTTTGGCAAAGTTGGGAAAAATTGCTGTGGACCTGTAATTAACGACATTAACTGCATCGCCGCTTTTGAAAACCGGAACAATATGAGAGATTTTCTATTTATCAGAGAAAGTTGATGACTTAGGTTAAATATAATTGACAATTGATAACACAATATATAACTTTATACCTGATCAAAACTATATGTGCCCTTATTTTTCACGTTACGTATAGCCCGAAAAATGGCATCCTTTGTTACAGAAACAATATTTAGATAAGGGAAATTATTGTACTCTTTATCATTGAAATCAACATCAGCAAATTTGGATGAGTATAGACCTAACACTTAAATCTTCCTATCAATAAACGTTGTGTTTCATTATTTATAGCGTGTTTGTTTATAGCTGCTTATGGATATAAAAATCGAATTTTTTAGTCCCTTGGCCGTCGTTACAAACGATATCTATTGTAGTTCAAATCCCATCAACAACACGAAATTTAGATCAATAATAACATATTATGATTAATACGGAACTAACAAACAAGTTCATATGAACACCATGAAAATTATAGAAACACACACATATGCTTGTTATTTTACTTAACATTTACAAAAAATGATGAGTTTAACCTAATTTAGAAAACTCATAGTTTTACGATGTTGCATTATTGTTTAGTAAAATCGATAATTAGGCATCATCAGTTGTAGCGTCCAGGACAAGAGTTATACTCACATGGTCTCAAATGGAAACGCTAAGATTTTTTAAACCCAATTTTAGAATACATATTCGAAAAAATCCTACTTATGCCACATCTACGTTGACACATTCAATACTGATTCAAATTGGAACCGGCGGAAATGAGAGACTCCTCTGTCTACCTATACAAGAAAATTTAATCAGAATAAAAGCAATGCCCTTTATTCAGGTACCTCCACAACCGAACCATATCAAAGTCCACGTTCGTACTTGAAATGGTAGAGTAGGAAGTTCTGGCATCAGAGAAAGGTATTTTTGTAGGCAACGACTACCATGGAGCAGAACCAGCCACTGTCACATGAATCTATAGCAGAGATTGTCTCTTACCTCCTGCATGCCCAGAATCAATGCTACATTAAAGTCGCATTTGTACAAAAGAGTACAATGCAAATACAATTCTGTTTCCAACAGGCAACTGAATGGTGTTCGAAAGCAGAATGTATTATTCTCTATGAAAAGAATATCCCTTTTAATTTCATTGATAAAGCCAAATTTTTTGGCGCTACTATTGACAGCAGCTTACAGTGGAAAGCTCATATTAACACTCAAAGAAACTAAATAGGGTAATATTTTAAATTAAAAAACCTATTCAAATAACATCTCTTGCTTCCGACTTTTTTTGCTGATAGATGGCACTTTGTTAAAATTAAAAATGTCTAAAGGAATTGTTATGGAGCCTATCTTAGTGTTGATCTACATCAATGATTTTGTTGATGCTCCTGTACAGGGCGAATTTGATTTTTTTTGTCGATGGCACTGTTATTTTGTTTGAAGGTAATAACTGGCGTGATATCTAAATGAAAGTTAAAGGGGTCTTAGTAAGTATTAATAAATGGCTCAATCAGAACCTACTAATTCTAAATTTAGACAAAACAATGTTATTACATTTTAGTCCGGTCAAAATAGACATTCAAGGTTACAATAATTTGCAAGAAGCTGAATATTGGTACACGTGTTGAGAACACCATCATAAACAAATTGTGAAAAGTCCCCATCGATACCACGTGTGCAAAAAAAATTATTCAAGGTCAAAGTTTGCGAAAATGGGTTTTTTGCATTTTTCAGCCAAACTGTCAGTTTTATCATAAAAATATGTCGGACAAAAATTGTAGATCATGCAATTATCTATAAAACTTGTTCTTACACTTTTTTCCTAAGAATTACCATATCTGAGATATAGCGATTCTAAAAGTTGAAAGAGTCGTGTTCTCCATAATATGCACACGTTTCCACGCCACCTGTGAGGTAGTGTACTTGGCTCGTTTTTTTTAACGTGGTTTCCCCGGTAGGCCTATTCCATGATGTAATTATGTAATGGAACTTCAAGTGTTGTCTTCTCTTTCTTCTCGTTTTCCTTCTTCTCATTCTCCTTCTTCTTCTTCTCATTTTTCTTCTTCTCATTCTCCTTCTTCTTCTTCTTCTTTTTCTTCTGCTTCTTCTTCTTCCTGCTGGGTGCAAGTGAATTGTTGTAACAGCGAAGCATCAGTTGTCTCGTCGCTGATGTCGTAAGAATCCTCTTCTGTTGGAGATTCAACATTGGAGCAGGACTGGCCTTTTTGGAGTAACAATTTGAATGATACCCATTATGCGAAGCGTGTTATGATCGTCTAGCGTATTTACATTTATATCAGCATTGTCTGCAACATATTGAATAAACGTGCCAGTTTCTGGTGGTAAGATATGAGGTGGTTGATGAAGAACTGTAGCTGCTTCGTACATTACAGTATCATTATAAAATGCACACAAACCGAAAGATGAAAAAATGTGTATAAGACGTTTTGACCCACATCGTCGATGGAAAAAAAAGAGAGACCCAATTGTAATTTGGACTTAAAAGACCGAGGCCGAACAGCAGTCATAATACTATGGTTAATGTTTGTACAAACTAATTTTAAATGTTCAAAATTTAATCGGTTATTTTTTAAAATAACTTGCTCCAAAAAATAAGTTAGTGACTCTGGAATATTACTGTTAATATTTTCAAACATACGCCCTGGCGGGGGGTAGTTAGAATTATTGACTACTACAGATTGAATATCTTCTCGAATAATTGCTGCCGCAGTTTCCAGGACCCTAAATCACTTTTCTTTTTCATTTGAAATTTTTTTGTCATACCAAGCTTGATTATGAATATCATAATGATTATCAATAAAACATACGAATGTTAAATTTCCCGATTTTTCAGTTATAATAATTTTATCACCATACTTCAACTTTAATCGTATCTTAATGGTTCTGTTATCTAAAGTTGAATTTTCGCAAATATTTTTTAATTCTTCTAATGTAAACTGACAATCATCGCTATTTTCAATGTAGGTATGTAAATATTTCTTCCATTGCAAGATTCGTAGCTTCATCTTCAGGACGACCGACTTTACCCCCAGTGGAAGGTCTCAAGAAGGAAATGTAGCAATCATTATGATACTTAGCCTGAGCAGCAACTAAATCATATCAAATTCAATGCGAGCAGTAACAGCTTTTGCTACAACATCAGAACGAGTCTGAGCTACTTTCAGAACAGATTCTTTGAATGAAAGTGTAGCAACTTTACAAATTCTACGCCGGTATTTCATTACTTTTTTCTTTTCATACTCTTCATTCAATTCATCACCGTAAAATAAGCAAAATTTTATAAAACAAAAAACTGATTCACTTACGCGTGTTCTAGTACAAGGAGGATTTATTTTAGATGTACTGGCTTGTTCCTCTTCTTGTTGTCTTTTAACTGCAGCAATAGTACTCTTCCGAGTGTACTTTTTACGACACTGCACGTGAATTGTCACATATTTCTGGTCTTTCAAGTATTCAGAAAATCCATCATCTCTTTCAACACTTGCATCAATCAACGTTTGCATGCCACGATCAACAGTAACAATTTCACTTTCAGTCAAATCTCTGTTACAAACGTAGCAAAATTGCGACATTTTTTTGACCGATCAATATTTTAACTTATACTACGGGTCCCGTAATATATATAGGCGGCGCCGGCGTACTCTTGCATATTATGGAGAACACGACTTTTTCAACTTTTAGAATCGCTATATCTCAGAAATGGCAATTCTTAGAAAAAAAGTGCAAGAACAATTTTTATAGAGAATTGCATGATCTACAATTTTTGTATGACATATTTTTATGATAAAACTGAGCGTTTGGCTGAAAAATTCAAACAACCCATTTTTTCGAACTTTGACCTTGAATAATTTTTTTTGCACACGTGGGATCGATGGGGACTTTTCACTATTTGTTTATGATGGTGTTCTCAACATTTGTACCAATATTCAGCTTCTTGCGAATTTTTGTAAGCCTACCACTAGTTTTCGAGCTAACTTGACCGGACTATTTAGTGCCACTGTATCTGTACAACCCAATTTTGTAAATATAGTTTCACACAAATTTAATTGTTTCTACTCGATTTCATTTAACTTTAACCCAAAGATTTATATCTTATTTTGGTTCAAAATAGCATAACTTATTACCTTTAACACTTAACTCAATTGACAATTTACATCTGTATTCTAAAAGAGTTAATGATTTTTTGTGCCACAAAAATTTTAGACTAAACCTCTGCTTATCAGTCGTAAGTATAAGTAGTGACATTGCTATAACTTCCGTGCTCTTAATCAAAAACGTATCCTTTTTGTAAGTACACCAATTATTTATTTGGCTAATGGCACAACATACATAATATAAAACAGTATACACAGATGGTATAACATGTAAAAGAAAAAAAAACACCTATGAACTTATGTAAATATAAAATTAGGTCAAATTGGCATACAAATTCAGTTTCAAGTATTACAGCTCCAGATCTAGTTGTTGAAGCCACTTGATCGCTTCTGGTGTGGCTTCAAGGAAGTCGTTACTGGTACCAGGAAATGCCTCTTTACACAAGTTCGCTTAGAATGGGTGTCTGTGGTGTTGAACATCTGCTTATCTTTATTGCTTTTTGTTATATTGCGTTACTTTGGTGTTATATTTTTGTACTCGTATACTTTTTTTTCATTTTTTACACCTATTAAACCTCAATATTTTCTAAATGTAGTATTCAAAATTATAGCTAATTATAATTTCAGTGATACAGCAATACTTTTGAAATACAAGCCATTTATCGTTACTTTACAATTATAGCTAACAGATGGCGCCGCGGGAGCTTCAGAACTGTAAAATTCGAAAAGCTCTTCAAAACAGTATCGTTCTGTGGCTGTAAAATTATTACCAAATGATGTAATAGCAAATTGCACATAGCTATCATAAAAATGCAATGCATTAAATCCTTCCAAACTACTAGGTATTAATCCCCCTTCTAAGAATTGAAGGTTAGGAAAATGTAATTTATCCACGATAAGAAAAGACGAGAAATAACATGCTTAGACTGTAACACTGTAAAAAAGTAGTTTTGGCACTAATCAATGTCAGAAACCTTACCCCTATAGCAAAAATATCTCACTTATAAAAACTTGGATAACGCACATGCCATGTACCACTGCCACTTTAAAACCGCTGTGTTATAGGTGCACGCAATCTCTGATATTGAGTGCATCCCAAATCGTGATCGTCATTGTTTTGACGTCGACGCATATTTTATTTTAATCTATTGGGTATAAGTAGAGTACCTATTATACAATAATAACAACGACTGCAAATAACCTAACTAGCTCGACGGTATTAAGCTGCTCAGTAATGCACCGGCGACGACAGGGTGAATTTACCTTCATAATTTTCTCTTGCATCAGGGCTCCTACGACTATAACTATCTTTCCTGATATAAATTAGGTAGTGGGTAATTTGAGGTCCTAGCTTAGATTTTCCGCCGTATTAATTTTTTTGTCATGGAATAAAATTTGATTTTTTCAAAGTTTAATACGATACGATCAACGGAAAAATATTGTAACTAACTCGTGTGTTGATCGGCGATTAATCTCAGCAATGAATGCGTGAAAATGGCCTCCGACAACACAATGCCACGCTGTCTTACCTATACAGATTGCGGCAGGCAACTAGGACCAGAGCAACAACAAGGGGACTTTACATATGGCCGTAATTGTATTTAAAAAATTTAAAAATGGAATATATAGGTACCTTGTATTTCTAATTATCCTAACGATCTGCCGCTATGGTACATTGATTGTTCGTTTGTTAAACACCACGACGGCCACATGCATATTCTCCTTGCTTTTGCAATGGTCCTAGCAGCCTGCCGCAATCTGTATATATAGTCACTATAATGAGTGCTAAGGTCACTTGATCAGGACACTAAGTGTGAGGTACCGCAATTTCATTCCTTGGTAATTTTCTCTTTGGTGTAATGGCACTGCTGTAAGTCAAAAATCTGTTAGGTTATGCCACTTATTATCAATCAACAATAGCATTTGTCAAAGTTACGTAAAGATATTTTTAAATTGTGTTTGTTTTATCGACAGTCTTGAGAATATTGTGCGACAAGGATAGATATGAAAAACCTCCAGTGGCGATACCTTACACTTAGTGTATTAATCTAGTGACCTTAATGAGTGCTGTGAAATTCGCAAAAGTTTTTCAAAATTATATTCTTCTGCGGCCGTAAAATTATTACCAAATAATGTAATAGCGAATTGCACATAGGTAAATATAAGGTACAGTGCATTAAATCCTTCCAAACTACTATTAATCTCTCTTCTAAGAATTTAAGGTTAAGAATACTATAATTTTCTCCACAATAAAAACCGGAAGTAAGAAGTAACATACTTAAAGTCAATTAACAATGTAAAAAGTAATTTTTGCGCTAATTATTTTTTAACGAATTGAAATTTGCAAAACCTCGATAGCAAAACAGGAATGATCTCGTTATATCTTACAAGTCGTAACAAATACAAGTATTTAAGAACAAAACATTAGGTTATTTATTCAAGTTTTGTTATACGTGCGTTTGTATAAACTATAAAGCATATACAGCCGTGCTGTATCGACTGCGTGGAAAATTTTCGTTAGGCATGTTGACGAACCAATATTTGGTGTAGTTATTTTACTTATGCACTAAATTTATGTTTTTGTTAGAATTAATGGTTAATGTCGATTAGGTATATTTACACACATTTTATATAATAAATGAGACTTCTAAGTCGATCTTATTTTGGCATATACTTTTCTTTTCAGTAAATGGACTAGCGTAACAAATGCATTCAAAACGCTGAACCTATTAGAGTTGCTTAAGCAAAACAATATATCAAACTTACGGTCTGCGAGACACAGCCCGGCAAGTGGTGTGATTTTTAAACCATGCGTCAACTGGCTGGAGGGTTAATTGTATACCCACACTAAGCAGATGCTGTAATTTAATAATCTTTGCAATAATTACAGTGTCTGTACAAAAGTATTATAATTTCAGTGCAAGATACAACAACAATTTTGAAATACACGCCATTTAGCGTTGCTTTACAATTACAATCAACAACTGACGTCTGGCGCGCTTCATTACTTCAAAATTCGCAAAAGCTCATCAAAATAGTATTGTTCTGTGGCAGTAAAATGATTACCAAATGATGTAATAACAAAGATAGATATTATAAACATGCAATGCATTAAATCCTTCCAAACTACCTACTACTTATGCCCGTTTTAAGAATTGAAGGTTAGGAAAATTTAATTTTTCCACTACCAAAAGAAGACGAGAAATAACATGCGCAGAGTCAATTTTACATTGTAAAAAGTAGTTTTGGCGCTAATAATTCTCAGAAACCTTACCCCTGTAGAAAAGTTATCGCACTTATAAAATCTTGGACATCACACGTCGTGTACCACTGACAGACTAACGCTTTTAAAACCGGTTGTGTCTAGGTGCACGCAATCTCTGATATTTGGTGCACTTCGCCTTATGGAAATGTTGCAATAAAAAATTAGACTGCAAACTAGTTGGTAAAGCAAGCTAAGGAAGACGCAGAGACGCTAATAATTAACACAGCAATTAGCACGCCTCCTGCGTTTGATTCCGTAGTAGTTGTCAGTGGTCAGTCAAAATATTGATCTACTGGTTATTTTGAGAGCTTTAACCTCACGTTGGAACATCTATTTTCTTAAAAGCGGAAAAGGAAAAAATGTGACAGATATATTCACCTCAGGGTACTTATAACGGATACAATAGCTGCAAAGATTTTATGGTTACAGCCTTCAGTGGTTGTGGCGCAACATCAGCTCTCTTCGATCAAGAAAAGCTAAAATTTCTAAATGTAGGTACTATGCAAAAACCCACATTTCAACGACTATCTCAAAGTATTTGCAAACAAAGACGCCTATAAAGAACCCACCAAAAAGCCCACTTCTAATGATCATAATTTCACTAAAAATTACAGCAATAATTTTGAAATACGAGCCATTAAGCGTTACATTACAATTACAGCTGACAGATGGCGCCCCGCGGACACAGTAACCAGAGCCAGTAGATATAGAGAGTACCGCCACGTCCGCCATGTTTGTTCCTTTGTCATGTGCGTCACTTTGAGGTTTGTAACACAATTCCGTCAACGTGACGTTTGTTGGCAATCCAAAACTTTACTTAAAATTGGCAAGACTGTAAGTCTATTTCAAATTCGAGGTTAGCAGGTTAGTTTTTGCGTCAGTATTGACACAAATTGGAGCAAAACATAACCTGCTAACCTCCAATTTGATATAGACTTACAGTCTTGCCAATTTCAAGTAAAATTTTAGACATACCTCAATCAGTCAATACTGGTGGGAACAAAAATGGCGGCGATAGCGGCATTTTCACGGATCAAAGAATGGCGGTACTCTCTATATCTACTGGCTCTGACAGTAACTGTATAGAAGGCAGTATTGCCATTGAAACGTCTTCGCTGCTATTGGTCAACGCGCATCTCCGCCATTAACAGGAAAAATATTTTTCATCCTACTTGATTAGAAAATCGAATTTTACCATCTCTATAGAGACGAGAAAGTGTGCGTTTCTAAGGCTAGCCCTACAAAACAACTCCCAATGGTTAGGCAAGAAAAAAAGCTCAATGTTTTCCAGTAGGGGACGCTGCAATAATCTGTCAAACCAAATTTAAAAAAAAATCGCGTTTATAATTAATCTTTTTGCTTTAAATAATAGCTATTCCCCTTTTACAAAAATATTTGCTCAATAAAACTTAATTTTAGCAATGTATTCGTTACATTTTTAATATAAAATAAACATCAGATAGATTTCTGTAGAAGCTTATATCTAACTGTGGGTAGATGGCGCTGCAGTTACAAACGCTATTCGATTTGCCAACATTTGCACATTGTTTTATTATTGTTGACAGCTCTGTCAATTTCAAAATAATAACCTGTATGAGAGCTATGTTGAAAAAATTATTGCAGGATGGTGTTGTAGGATGAAAAATAATGTGTAAACCATGGACGGTAAAGTGATTTTCCAGGCTTCAAGAAGTGTCCAGGCTCGCTAAAGCTCGCCTGTCCATTTCTTCTTTCAGCCTGGAAAATAATCACTTTACCGCCTAGGTTTACAATATACTATAGGTACTTCCAGCTAGTTCCATGCGGTTCTGTTGGTTTGCGGGCTTAGATTGATTTTATTTGAGCTGCTGATTGTTTGGAATATTAGAAAGAAAATCAATGCTTTTTAGAGTTATTAGTTGTCTTGTTCGATTATTTACGTAAATAAATATATTGCTTTATATTTATAAAATGACGTAATCCTTGTGAAATGATATAATTATTATACAAGTAGAAAATATGTAGTTTACTCGTGGAAAGCGCATTGCAAAAAATAATTGTCTCACGTGTTGCACATCCTATTTTTTAAGTACCTATACCTATACTTAGTACCAGTGTAGGGAAATGCACGTGAAAAATTAGCATGTTTGACTATATTATTGAGCAATTATATGTAATGTAAAATACACTGTCTGAACTCTGGCACTTGATTTTTGTTCAAAAGTTACTTGCTCTTAATTTCTCGTAATAAATTATAAGAATCTTTAAGACAAGAGCATGAGAATGATGAACAAAACTGTAAAAAGATATTGAATTATTTCTTAGCAAAGGATCAAATAAATGCACTAGAGAAAAACTCACAACATTTATAAAGTGGTCTAATGTTACTATCAAGAAGACTGTAATAAGGAGAAATAACTCGCGTTTCGAAGCGGACCGCTAAAAGTTGACAAATACATACAGATTGTCCGAAATCCGTTTTGAACATAGGAAATTAATGACTGCGACAAGGAAGACATAAACAAAATGAGTAACAGGACAAAGATAGAACGTAATCATGGCTAGGTAAATGTTTAAACTAAAATTAAGTCAATGAAACAAAAACACTTCTGTCAAAGTGAGGTTTAAATAATTAAAATAATTATGTGAATAGTAAACAATTGTATAGTTAAACCTCACTTTTTACTCTGATACGAACCGATAAACAGATCAGATCAACAAAGAAAATGTACGTCGCCACATAAAGCGGCGACAGTACAAAGGGCCCTAAAAACATCTGTTTACCAAGCCGTCGCGATCTTGCACAAACAAAGAGAAAATATATCTATTTTCAAAAACCCTCGTAGAAACATAAAACAATAAAACTAATGGCAACCCCAGCGAAATTTTAAAGTGCAGCAAAGTGGCGCTCATAAACTTTATTGGAACCGGCCGGCCAAGAAAGGCGACAGCAAGCGAAATACGCCTCACGTATGAGCAAGAGCGCTTATACTTAAAAGGGCACATAAAAAAATACACCGCGGCCCCGAAATACCCCGTGTTTGGTATCAAACGAAAGGGAAAACCACCGCTAATTATTAAAACAATCCGCGAATCGACAGCAGCAACACACGCCGAGCGCGCCACATTTTCCTGGAAGCAGAAGCACCAATTTTAGCCCGAGTACAAGCCCGAATTCTTAAAATCGCCGGGGTAGGCATGCAGATCACCCACCGTCCGGCAAGGAAAATTAATACCAACGAATGTATCAGCATTGCAGATTGAATTTGCTTAAATTAAGAAATTTTCACAAAAGCAATAAACTAAGACAGGGTTGTCTAGTATCAAAATACGGGGAAAAATTAGACAATTTTTTTTTAACCCTTTATAGGGCAGAATTTCGAGAATGTAGAAAATGCAAATATTTTTGGAAAATCTTGTTTGTTGGGTATTAGTGTATAGCTTCATGGATATAACTTGTTTTTTTCACATCTAGTTTTCCAAAAAATGGGTGGTACATATTTGTACCACAGTACATTTAGGGAAAAAGTTGTGTGGTGGTACAAATTTATACCACTTACCAAAAACACAACAAAACTTATATTTTGCTTGAAATATTTATTTGTATCAAACAGACTTGTACATAAAACCTAAGCACTACTACAAAACAAGAAAGAAAACAAATTGTGGATAATTCTAGTAAAATATAACTGAAAATATTCAACATTTTATATAATAGAAACGAATAGGCAAATAAACATAATTCTTTTCAAATTTTGTTTATAGTCTAAATATTTTGACTATAATACTAAGTCAATGTGACATAACAGGCACACAAAAATAAAATAAACTTGTAGCATTCTATAGTGTAACTAAGATAATGTACACGTATTGTGAAAGTCACAGCCATAATAAAATGGGGGATATGAAAACTTGATCAACTTATTTACTTTTGTGAAACGGTATGAAGCACTCCAGGCAAAGGGCTACTTTACACTCAATACATAAAATGTTCGAACGTTGCTGTTTTTTGGTTGTACTGCAGAAGCAGCATCTTCTTCTGGTTCCCTTAGACGGTAGATGACTTCCAACATTACTAAGTCTGGTCGAATTTGCAATAGTAGATCTGCCTTGTGGAAAGTTGTTCTTCCTTCCTCTACCTTTCCGAGGTACAACTCCTGGTTGTTTCCTGCCAGAATAGTCGCCAATAAGTTCTGTTGCTAAAATTTAACGGAATTTTAGGTGGGACAGGGGCTTTACTTTGACTCTGCTCTCGTTTGCGGTGTTTTTATACATGATAAAGCTGTTGATGATGCAAGCGTCAAGAAGGTAATAAAATATACGGAGCCACCACCGTCTACTTTTCCATGACAAATTATATGCCGAATGTAGTTGATCAAAGAGATCTACCCCACCCATAAAGTTGTTGTAATCTTTTATAGCCACTGGACAATTGACTAACTTCCTATTACCATCTGCTTGTGTCCTCAAAACCTCTGAGTTCTCATTCGGGTCATGAATAGTGCTGATTACGCACACGGATTTTTTTCCTCTATCCTTCCATTTAGATATTCCAATATTTCCACAAATCAGTCCGTCAGATTCTCCCACAATCATCTTTTTATCTTCCTTGAGTTGATACTTAGGAAAATATTTCCTAGTCTGCCTAATTGTAGCACACGAGAAAATAACCTTTGATAATAGTTTTTTGGATAATTCAATCGATGAAAAAAAATTGTCAAAGAATAGACAGTAGCCTAATCCTTCAAATGCATACGTCAATTTCGTAACAATTCTCTCGCCTAAAGATACACTTTTGTCAGTATTGGTTTCTGCACCTTCGTAGACTGACATACCCAAGCAGTAGCCTGTCACAGCACATGCAATTACCCACACTTTGAACCCACGTTTAATAGGTTTCATGGGCATGTACTGTTTCAGGCTACTGCGCCCTTTGAACTTCACCATTGATTCATCAACGGATAAATAACGAGATGGTCTGAAGAGCAAACTAAACCTCTTGTTTACAAAGTTTATGAAGGGTCTCACTTTGTATAGCTTGTCGAATCCAGGTTGTCCTTTACTGGGCATCAGCTCATTATTGTTAAGATGTAGGCAACGTGTAATTTTTAGAAACCTTTTCAATGTCATTATATTCTGAATACGAGATACTTTCATATTACAATCCGAACTCCAGTACAATCTCATACTGGGTAACTTGTGGAAACCCATTATAATAAGGATGCCTAAAAAAGCTTTTAGTTCACCTGTTGTCAAACCTAAGCTAGTGTTGTTCTGAAAAGCATAGAGATTTGATTGCTCCACAACGTATTGTAAAAAGATTTTAGTTATTACACAGTAACATATGTGAACTGGTCTGTCAAAATTTATGGAGGCAAATCGGGTAATTCCAAATGGCTGGATAAAATTATAGGACTCAAACTCTCCTGGTGTTTTAGAAGTGCGCTTCCAACTGTATGGACCAGAGTTGTCATTGTCAGATGATCCAGTACCGTCTTCTGTTTCGCTTGTACTTTCCTGAATTGGAGAAGCACCCATTTCATTTTCGTCGTCCCCAGACGATAATGCTACTTCATCATCAGGTGTTTCATTTGATGTAATATTACATGGTAAATTATCATCTGCATCGTCGTCGCCGCCAGCATCGGAATTTTCTGCCATGTCATCTGTAATACTTGCTAACAGATACTCCACATGTTGAGGGTTAGTCAAATCATATGTTTTAAGTTGATCCATCTTACGTTGAGTAAATAATAATCTGTAAATAATATTTTGCAAAAAAAAACTGCCAAAATTCCGCACTATAGATGTATAGTGGTACGTATACGTACCACATCTATTTTACTCCATAAGCATAATGGTACGTAAACGTACCACTTTTTTTAGAGAATTATATTATCTTTGCTAGACTTATTTGCTGCAAAACCCTTTGCCACATGAAAACTACATAATATCAACCATCAACCCACAAAAATGCAAACAAAAAGAAAACAGGTAAATGATTTTAAATAATTTTTAAAATCTCGCCAGAATTTTGTAAACATAACCTCAAATTCCGCATTTCTCAAATTATACTAATATTTAATTATTTCTGAGTGTTTAACTATTTGTTACGATGCATGCAGTTAGTTGAGTAGTAATTGCAGCTACTGAGTTGATTTCTAGTATCACATTTTAGTACATAGAAGTAAAATTACTAATCTTACCTTTTAAACGAAGTAACACCCACTGGTACACATTTGAACCGCTTATTCATTTTGGCAACATTTATCGCGCTAAATTCAAATTATGGTACACATATGTACCAGGAACTGTTACTTTGATGGCAACAGTATATAAGGTCGACATTTAATGCATATTCAATAGCAAATTAGTCCGTAAGAGCTAGTGGTACATATTCGCACCTTTATCCTATAAAGGGTTAAGCAAGTATGAAATTTGAGCCTCAAACGGTCAACGAGCACGCACGCAAAAATTACGTGCGCGATATATGCACGGGCATTGGGAAAATTAATTCATTCGGCGAGTTTAGCGATAAACACCCTCATATCAGGTATCAAAATGACCGCCGTTTCGCGAGCTATGCCATGCGACACAAATCAGGTCGATAATTGATCGCGCCGCGCAATTAAACGCGATAATTCGAAATGCATCAAAAACGGGCCAAAACATCCCTTCTATCTCGACCAATAGGCTGCGAGATCGCGTCTGACAAAGGACTGGCTCCTTTAAATAGTCGGACGCTGGCAGTAGGAACTCACTCAACCCAGGAGAGTCAGCCAACAGCATCCAGCCTTCCAGGACCAGCTAGCAGCTCCAGCCTTCCAAGGATCTACCAGCCCCAGCCCTCTCCAGAGCCTATCACCTTGGACATAGCTGTTTACCGCATCTACTGGACTTAGCTGTCTACCGCATCTACTGGACATAGAGCCTGCCGCATCCACTGGACTTAGCTGTCTACCGCATCTACTGGACTTAGCTGTCTACCGCATCTACTGGATATAGAGTCTACCGCATCTAGTGGACATAGAGTCTGCCGCATCCACTGGACTTAGCTGTCTACCACATCTACTGGACTTAGCTGTCTACCGCATCTACTGGACATAGAGCCTGCCGCATCCACTGGACTTAGCTGTCTGCCGCATCTACTGGACTCAGAGCCAACCGCATTCGTTGGACTTAGAGCCAATCGCCTTCGTTGGACTTAGAGCCAATCGCCTCCGCTGGACTTAGAGCCAACCGCCTTCGTTGGACTTAGAGCCAATCGCCTCCGCTGGACTTAGAGCCAACTGCCTTCGTTGGACTTAGAGCCAATCGCCTTCGCTGGACAGAGAGCCTGCCGTCTTCGTGGGATTTGGACACGGAGCCACTTTAGCCGCCGGCATCGCCTCCGAAGGACCACACCAGCTTTCAACTGCGGATGCCAATCCGCCATTTTCTTTTTTCTGTAAATATATGTTACCTAGTTATAAGCTTATCTGTATGTTAGTTAGTAGTGTAAATATAATAAACTGTGTTCCAATCAAATCCAGTGTCTAGCTGAGGGTAACGCCCACCCTCCTCTTCCGAAACCGACGCCATTGAAGTAACCCTACCGCTGAGCTATAAACCGAGGCGTGTTAACTCTTAACAACAGCTAAAATATTTGACAGAAGTGTTTGTTTGTTTCATTGACTTAATTTTAGTTTAAAAATTTAGTTAGCCATGATTACATTCTGTCTTTGTCCTGCCACTCATTTTGTTTATGTTTTCCTTGTTGTACTCATTAATTTCCTATGTTCAAAACGGATTTCGGACAACCTGTATATAATATTATATAATATTATATATTATATATAATATTATCCATTCACAAAACTCGTAAACTGTCAATGTTCGAAGCAAACAGTTGCATATCATTTTAGTGGTACTTCAACAAATGGTTTGGTACCTATGTGTTGACATTGTAAACGAAATTATTTGTAAAGCAGAAAGTATATGCCTGAAAGTTGTTAGTATTACTTCAGACATGGATTTGGCAAATCAAAGCTGTTGACAAGTATGGAATGTTACAGTAGGTCGTCACTCTATGACACAAAATTGTACCTATTTCTCGTCCATTTGATAAAGATAAAACAGTATATATTTTTCTTGTCTTTCACATATTTTTAAGAATATTAAAAATATGTTTGTCACTAACAAGATTCTGCAGTTGTTACAAGAGAAATATCAACTAACGCCTGACATAATTGATATTGATCACATTCAACAGTTAATCAATTTACATGGTGAATTGAACTTTAATTAAGTCTTAAATAATATAGTATAATGTATGTGTATATTGTTCTGGCTCCACGTTGCGGCGCCGTTTTATGTTATAATTGACAATGTTGTAAAGATCTTTATGTATATGTAAATGATTTTATGTTATAACAATATTTACTATTCTTTAGCTGTTACATCTGACTTTTACTATACTTTAGTTTATTTTCAATCAGTTCTCTTTTAAATTGAATGTAAGTAACTCATTTATATTTTTATAAGAATTATCAACATTATTAAATATCTCTAGCTTCGGTAGAAAACATTTACTCTTAAATAAAAACACAAGTCGGATTCGCTCATAATCAAGACTGCTTTTATTCCCGAAAATAAATTTTTACTTTCCTCGTCTAAAAATCTACGGAAGTATTGTAATCGCGAAACAATCACCATTCGAGATTTCTTCAGATCTTCACGTTTGAGGGTTCCTAGATGACGAAAAACCGTTTTTCTCAATTTCGCCTGTCTATCTGTCTGTCTGTGTGTCTGTCTGTTGGCGGTATAATTCAAAAACTATTTGTCAGAGGAAGACAATATTTTGCATACACATTATAAGTATATCATGAAACCGAGAAAATTTCAGACAAATATATACAGGGTGAACACTTTAAAAAATTAAAATGTGTTTATTTTTGATTTAATATGATTTAAAATGAAATAAATACAAGTAATCATTTGTGCATAGCGCAGGCTTTATTTTTACCAAAAATAAGCCCCAATAGATACAGAATAAGTGTTGTACGATACGCAAAGGAGCAACAAATTATTGCGTTACTTAATACAGCTGCAACGCAGGAATTCCAAGGGTCGGCGCACCTGTAGCTCAGGTAGAAATAGTCGGTTGCTAGCAATATCCCACAATTCGTTGGGATTGCATACGCGGTTAGCATGCCCTTCGATTTGGACCACCGGTAACGTTTTTTTTTTATTTAAAAATTTATTTAATTTATTAGAAACGTGAAGATATTTTTACTCCTAACTTAATTTCATTTTTAAAATTATTTAATGTCACAATGTCGACAAGGGAAGTTCTGGGTAAAGCCTTTTACAGATTTTTTAATTTCGTGACAACTTGTACTAGAAATGGGCGCGTGACGTGAAAACAGTCGTGTCAGGTCGTGTCACGTCGTGAACGTGACTAATATTTGAAAATCGTAATGTGAACGTGAGTGAAAATTTCCAAGGCGTGATTCACGTTTCACGTTAATTTCACTTTAAATATTTAATAACGAATAAAAAACTGCAGGGCGCAGCAACTTTTAAATTCATCAAATCACAAATTGTGCCAAACAAGTTACATTATGTGGCTTTATTTTTGGACCCTAATTATAAATCCTTAAAGTTCATACCTTCACATAAAAGAGAAGATTATAATGCAAATAAAACTATAAATGATAATGATGAAATACATAGCAAACGACTCAAAACCGGTACATCAGCATCAGATTCTTATCTTTCTACACTTAGAGATAGCTCTGACGATGACACATGTAATTAGGATGATGTCGAAACAGAACTAAATTAGTATGTTAAATTAAAATTCGGAAATGTAGATGACAATTTAGGATTTTGGAAAAACAGTGTAAATACGCCACTGTTAAAAAAACTTGAGAAATTTTAAACATATCGGCAAGTATTTTCTACAGCTGGGCGAATTTTAGAAGAGCGCAGAATTCGACTTAACGCTGAAAATGTTGATTACATGTTATTTTTAAATCAACATTTTAATGTGTAGATGTGTAGATGAACTTATTATTCTAAGTAATGGTTTGTTTTTTATACTCGGCTAACGCTGAAAATGTTAATTAAGTTTTATTATTAAACCAAAAATTTATTGTGTAGATGTGTAGGTGAACCTATTTTTAGAAAATTACCTAATGTTTTGTTTTATATACTCGACTTAACACTGAAAATGTTGAATACGTTCTATTTTTAAACCAATTTATGGTGTACTTGTGTAGATGAACTTATTATTCTAATAAAAGTAATGTTTTTTTTGTATACTCGCCTTAACGCTGAAAATGTTGATCCTTGTACGTAAAAGTACTTTCAAACCTACGAATTAAAAGTGTTGCCTAGCAACATATACCTTCTGTACTCATACCAATAAAGGAAACGTCAATTCCAATGACAGCTTTTAGTATTAAAAGTAATGTCTGTGAAGACAGCTGCAAGAAATATATTTGCGATAAATCAGTATTTATCCCTTGTCGAAGTTATTGTAGTCAATTTTCATTTTTTTCTTTTTATGTCAACTATTCTGATTGCAACATAACACGTAAATTATGTCAGGTGCAAAACATATTTTTAGTTCTCTTTAGGGTTTTTTCATTGGTTTTAAATTTGAACATCCTGTTCTATCTGAATTTAAATTTTGAAATAAAAGCTGCGTGTCACGTCGTGAGTGGCGTGTCACGCCGTGAACGTGAGTGAACGTGAGCGTGAACTTGACTGTTTAAAGCAAGCGTGAAACGTGCGTGACGTGAGCGAAAATTCACTCACGCGCCCATCTCTAACTTGTACCTTTGTACGTCTGCCACTGTCACTTTAAATTATGCAAGTGTAAAATCAATTACAAATACCTCCTCGTTAAATTACTTGTCATTCAACAAATATCAGATAGTAAGTACTTCCCTCTTTAAAATTACCTCACTTCGCTGTTTATGTTTTTCTTTCAGTTTTTACATAAATACCTGTAGCCTGTCACCTGTCCATGGACCTCGATACTCTCTTTTACCAAGCTAAATGTATCCGGTAGTCTCACAGAACGTCTTCCATCATCCAACAAATCCCAGTACAAACTCAATCAAACACCAGAAACCGCAAAACTTCCCAGCCAAACACGAGAAGGTAACTTCCTCTTTTCTCCAACAGAACTGCCAAAAACTGATTAGCAGCAAACGTCTTCCACATCTTCGTTTCAAAATTCTCAAGCCACCGACGACCTAGTATCACGAAACTCGATTAGATGCAAGTTATAAGATGTCACTTCAATAACAAGCTTGGCGAATTAGAACTCCGGCAGATGAAAAACCTTCTATCCACACCTCAAGACGCTCACTCTGTTAACAAACTCGATGTAAACCACTTTCAGTAAAATCATTTCCTGTTATCGAACTCCTATGATGTAATTGATTGATAATAAACTTAGTTCTGCATCCAATTCCAGTAATTGCTTTTGTAGAGGATAACTGTATTACATATGGCACTCTCACCACATCCAATTTCTTATTCCTTACCATCTCCACATCTTTAAATCCTTTCAAATTTTAGTTTAATTCGCAACCCTTTACAGTTCAAACAAATTAAAACTTTTTATAAAGGGTTTATTTTAGAAATTTAGCTGCTTACAAAGGTATTACATGTTTTTTCTACCAAATTATTTTACAGACTCATAATTATTATTATCTCCTTAGTGATATTGTTTTGCAAATATTTTAAAGTCCAACACTCGATATAATCTGTATCATATTTATTTAACACCCACTATGTTGAATGATATTTCTCGAATAGGTATTTGATATTAATCATCCACTTTATTTCCGATATTAATTAAATTATGTTAGAATATTTCTGTTCCTTATATAGCATCATTCAATTGAATTTTAATTCTGTTTCAGTTCTTTACCAAATACATATTAATAATTTCGATATCCTTCTAATAGGTACTTAAACTAGCAGTCCAATGAGACAAATGTCTCATTTAATAAAACAAAAAAGACCGTTTTGCAAATAGAACGCGTATTGACCACACGTACGTATATGACGTCATTGTTGGTAGAAAACTACCAGTCGCATTCGCCTTGATAAAATTTGCCTAGAATCTAACCTAAAAAGTTAGGATTAGGATAATTGATAATAATTAGTGTTAGAGACTGAAATTCGGTTCCTGAGCTGACATGACCATTCCAAACATATAACTTTAATAACTTTTTTCTCTATCTCTTACGGTTTGGCTGCTGAAACAGCGTCCCGGACGGACAAGTCTATTATATACCGGGTGTCAACGAATTTATTAGACAAGTCATATCTTCTAGAGTATTAGGTGTATTAAAATGAGATTTGGTATAGGTAAAGGGTATAGGGAGAGGAGAATTTTCGCATATTTTTCATTTTCCGGTCACTTCCGGTTTCACCGGAAATGGCTCCGATTTCGAATTTTTAAATGGAACACTCTGTATATTTTTACATATTTGGATTTCTGAGACAGTTTTGGATCAGAATGTAACATTTTAAAAAGTTTTAAAGCCTACTTGATTTTTTTAGAGCCACTTTTAATATGGCATCTAGGTGGCCATGATCAGACGCAAACTAATCTAAAGACCTCAGGTGATGTTAGAAAATTACAATCGCAAAGTTTTAGTGATTAGTATGATAGATAGGAATAAGACAAGTTGGCAAAAGCACGTTTTCTTGTCTAACTATTTTTTTTCAAATGGCGACCCTTTTTTGACAAGCACTTTCCGAAAAGAGGATTTTTTGGCGAATCTAACGATGCTAATTTATTTGCGATTGGATTAAAAATAAGCTCATAAGTTAAATATTTCTAAGCAAAATACTGGATAATAATTTATTTACTTTTGTCAAGTGTGCCATGGATAAGTTTTTAAAATGTCACATACTGATCCAAAATTGTCTCAGAAATCCAAATATGCAAAAATATACAGGGTGTTTCATTTAAAAATTCGAAACAGGAGCCATTTCCGCTGAAACCGGAAGTGACCAGAAAGTGAAAAATATGCGAAAACTCTCCTCTCCCTATACCATTTACCTATACCAAATCTCATTTTGATACACCTAATGCTCTAGAAGTTATTACTTGTCTAATAAATTCGTTGACACCCGGTATATGGATTCATCTTTGTAATTTAATACTGTATTTTGTTAACCTCTTTCTTACACTAAAAACCATTGCAATATGTTTGTGTGTGTTATTTAGGTATAACTTTGTAGCTAATGTTATTTTCTGTGGGTCGTTTATTTATGAGCTTCAGTAATGTATAAAAAATCATTTCTTAATGACCTCTATTAATGATGGTTTTCTATTAATATATAATTTTAGTATTGGTACCTAATCAAAGATATTAATGTAATTTTTTTTGTCGTGGCAAATTTGATTTTCTCCTAGTTTAATACGATACGATCAATGGAAAAATATAACTAACTCGTGTGTTAATAGGCGATTAATAATCTCAACAATGAATGCTCTCATGATCACCCTCGTTTGTTAAAAACTGCTATTACATAGTAAGCAAGGCTCTCCAAAATTTTATTTTCTCATGGCCCTGATGAGTTATGTGTTATTTCATTTATATTATAATGTAATTTGGAAAAATTAAGTTATTTATTTTTAATTCTTCATATATCTCTAAGCTCAAATTAGCCCGCAAATGGCTATCGACCATCCAATGGCAAAACTGTCTTATATATATGTATAGTCACTGTAATGAGTGCTAAGGTTATACTTAATCAACACACTAAGTGTGAGGTACTGCCATTTTATTGCTACAACAAAAGCCATATCATCCACAAATAATACCTATAGTAGCAAAGTCCATATTCATAGATAGATTGTTAATAAAAATGATGAAAAATAGAGGTCAAAGCAAGCGACCCTGAGGAATTCCACCCTTAACACTACACTCCAGACTTTTGTCACAGTTCCATTTCACAAATTGTTTGTGGGTTTACAGGTTTGATGTTATCATTTGAAAAGAAACATCCCGAAATATGTACTTTTACGAAGAACAATTTGTGATCCATGCAATCGAACGCTTCACGGATATCACATAAAATCACACTACAGTATTTTCCCGAATTGATTGCCTCCCTCACGTAAGCTAGTAGCTGTATAATTGCTTCTGTTGTGTTTAAACTGTTTTGGAATTCGAACTGGAAATACCTACCTACTTACTGGAAATACCTTAGCTCTCTTCATCTGATCAAGAAAACACCATATGTCAGGTGTCAGGCATGTATTAATTATATGATATTGAAGATCCGTTATATAAAGACACATTTCTTTCAATAAAATTATACTTATATCAAAAACGTCTATGATATGTTTAGATTTTAGACTCATAATGACATTTCTTGTCTCATCTGATGTAGTAGAACTAGTAAACAGGATTTCCATTGCTATTAATTTTTTTAGTAAGTACCTATATTCTTCTACGTCGTTTGCTTGGTTTATGTTCATTTGCATTTGTTTACCAACTTTGATAAAATAACTATGTGTTAAAGTCTTGAACTGTGGGTGTTTTAATGGAGTGGTTCTCATTCTCATTCGTTTTCACGCTACCGGTTTCCTTTTTAATAATAGACCACATAACCTTACATTTATTGCTAGATGAAGGTTTTTTAATGACACCTGGAATAAATAACTAACTGATTAACTGTGTGTACGCTTTATTATGTGGATGTAGGTACACGAAATACAAAATATAACATATAAGTAACTTGCTTCTCTACTGCTTTGTAAGTGCAAAGTGAACGTGGTTAAGGTTTTTTCCTGTAGACATGTCTCTTCATATGGGCGTTTAAAGTACTTTTGGTTTTTGATTTGTACTTACAAATTTTGACGTTAGCGCCGGCCGAAATCGTATTTTTTTGGAATACGTTCGAATTTGACCGCCGCGCCGCCAAAACTTCGTCACAAATTGTTCGAAAACATCGCCGAGGCACGAAGAAACAATAGAGGTGCGCAGAGGTCACGAGTCGTCGCCGTTCAGCGCATCCCTGCCTAAAATTCTGCACAAATTACGGCGTACGGTAATGTATAAATAAGAGGTATCGTACGTTGTGAGGAGGACTTGCATCCAGCTTTCCGAAGCGGCGTTCCCGCCTGGGGCCTCCTAGGGCTCAAGTCCTGGTCCCGTCCGAGAAACCTTTTGACTTTCAGTCTAAGAACCAATCTTTCCCAGAAATTCCCGAATTCCTGCTAGAGATCAAAGTCGCTCATTGAATTAAATGCCTGTGGTCTCCGCCGAGTCAATTCAGGGGTTATCTTGTCTAAAACTCAGACGTGGATCGTTGTTTTATACGCCTGTCTTATGGTTTAGATACTTTTTCCCTTCGAATTCGACATTGCTTAAAACTCGTACGTGGCTCGTTGATGTATACGCCTGTTAAGGGTTTTAGGGCTCCTCGGAACCGCTTCCCGAAAACATTCACGTAATTCATTCAAAAAGCGAGGCCCCTCAGGTCTTGGCAGAAACTGAAACCATTTGTGAGGTTAGGTGCCCGCAACGAAACCCCCGTAATTACCGTACCCGTAAAGATTCAGAGCTTCACTCACCTGGAGGAATCTCGCTCTGCAGATTTCCTAAGCCTTCCGCAGTGCCCCAATTAACAGTATATAATCTTCCCGAGATCTAAGCCGAAAATTGTGAGGTTAGCTTTAAACTAGAAGTAATTCATGTAGCTTAAAGGAGGCTTTACTCACCTTGAATAACGTAACTAGGGAGCTCCCTGTTATTATCTAGGAGCCCCCTTGAATTTAAGTAACAGCTTGAAAACGCAAATTTGGCTTAAAACTCATCAGTTGGCACAGATAATATTTAATTCCGCCGTCTTTTCACTTATCACACGAGAGTTTACGGGCACTGCAGGATAGCTTCGACGCACCGGGATTACGCCTTACAGCAAGGTCAATCTCAACACCCCCGAAATAAAAACAAATATAACTTTATTTCATGCCCACGATAAAAGTAAATAAACTTAACTTAGTTTCTGTTTCCAGTTTAGCCGAGTAGAGGACGCTCCACTAACTACGAGCTCGCCCGTTCCACGCACGAGATTGTACGACCGAGGAAGTATCGTGGCTTGCCTAACCCCGTAGGCGCTAAGATAACATTAAAATCCAGATCTTTTATTTGAAAATACATGGAATATTTTAGTTATTATTTTAAACTGTAAATAGGTATATAAAATAAACCGCTTTATTTGATGTGTACTTGATTGTATATTTGAGTTGAACAGACTGAACCCTGGCATCTGCTATCTGGCTGTAAAATTCTCTTTGAAAATTTCCTTAACAATGGTAATTATTTATTGCTCGAAAATAAGCAAATAAAAGTAAGATCAGACTGTTATAAAATAGAACAAAAATAAGGTCTTTCGTCTGTGTGTGTTCTCATATGTAAAACTACGCGAGTCTTCTGTGCTGCTTTATACTGGCAAAATGAACACGAATATGGTTTTTCTCCTGTATGTGTCCTGTTATGTCTTACTAAGCAACCCTGCGTTGCTTTGTCCCTGTGTGTGTTCTTATATGTCTAACTAAATTGTCTTTTCTTGTTGTTTTATATTGGCAAATTAAACATGAGTGAAAGTGCTTCATTTCAGTTTTTTTATTTTTCAGGGAATTATTCTTATCTTCTTGTCGATTTTCACAAACCTTAGCAACAAATGGTTCTTCTGGTACTTCATTCGAAACAAGGAATTCATCTTTCAGAATAATTTCTTCTTGTTTAATAGTCAGTTCATGGTAACCTATGTTGTCGGAAGGGTTTTCAACATTATCTTGCTTTATATGTAAGTCTCCAACTATTTTATTTTTATCCAGTTTTACAAGTGATTCTTGTAACATGCTTGTCGTTGCTTTATCAACATTATGAGCAACCAATTCATGTTGCAGCTCCATTGTTCTAATACAAATTACGAAACAGTAGTATCTGAAAACAAAATATCAACAAATTTCCTATATCTCAATTCTAACTTCTTACTTACATTGCATTACATACCTACATCAAGCAGAAAGCAGGCAACTTGTGCAGCAAACCGCCATTACTGTAAGATCGGTTGCACAAGCTTCGAAAGGGAGATGGAAATATCAATGCTGCATAAGTCCATCTCAGACAAACACCCCACTGGGATTATGGGCGGGCTTGTAATGCTTGAATACTATTGGCTAACGACTATATCTGATTACGGAAGACTGGCGGGAATAAACTTAAATTTAAATCTGTGAAATTAAGTAACATACGTACTGCTTATTTTGTGTGTAAATTCTTAAATATAAATGTTAGCAATAATAATAAATAACAATGAAAGCATCTCAATTTAAGTAATAAATCATTTACTTTGTTGTAATCGAAAAATAATAAGAATACACTCTGGTCAGGATTAATTTATTTAGGTGATAATACGGTAAAAGAAGACTAAAAGACATGGTTTATAAAATTGTTATTGGTTTTGAATTCTATTGGGTAATGCTACATCAGATGACATCAAGCACATGGTGAAAATCCATATAAATGGTGAAAATTTAAATATTTCCCTACAGTCTTATAGCCTGATTGTACTTAGAATCACGAGCATATGGACGCGGCCTGTCTTGAGTAGCTGCTCTTTTCCCTAGACGGTAAGCTCTAACATTATCGGTAGGTATGTCAGTTAACTGATCAATAACACTTTTTACTTTTGCCAAGTCTTCAGAAGCTGATGTAGCAGCATTATTTGAGGTACTTTCCTCGACATTATACAATATTACATTCTGTGCGCGTTTCTGCCGTTCATTAACTTCATATATAATATCTTCCCTCTCTTTTGTTCGGGTTAAATTGACGGTGATCGCACTGCGGTGTTTTAGTTATTATTATTATTATTATATACACGCGGAGTATCCTTTGATACTAGCGTCACAAAACGCATGCAACTCGACCAATTCATACTCTTTATGCAAAACGTGTCGCGGAATTATAACATCTTTTAATTGTTCTAAATCTTTTTTAAATGATTCTCATTTCTTCACTGTTTCATCAGCTAGCGGTTCGTCCCATGGTAGCTTCAATGACCACAACCCTTGCATAAATAATTTTGCAACAATAACTACAGGTGCTAGCATCCCTAATGGATCATATATCTTACTTATAGCCGACAATACTTCACGTTTTGTTATAGCATTTTTCCTATTACTAAACATATCTACCTTGTATTTTAATACATCATTTCCCGGACAATAGTAAATTCCTAACGTTTTATGTATATCATCTTTTTCTAATGTTAATGCTTTCAACACATCGCCTTTATCTACGGAGTCCTGAATTAGCCTATTATCATTTCTACCCATTTTCTTAAATTTAATTCAGCTGAATTTAATATACTAATAATTTCACGTTTTAAAGTAAGTAATTCTTCAACTGTATCGGATCCGCATATTAAATGATCGTAATAAAACGAATTATCGATAATTTCACTAGCTTTTGGAAATAGTTCTTTGTTTTCTATAGTTAACTGGTTTAAGCAACGCGTTGCAATAAATGGACTCGATCTTAAGCCGTACGTTACAGTTTTTAACTCATATATTTTCAAAACCTCGTTTTCCCGCCAGAATATTCTTTTTAAGCAGTGCTGTTCCTTATTTATATTAAATTCTCGGTACATTGCTTCGATATCACTGCTCACTATATAATTGAAGGTACGAAATCTCAATAAAATATCATAGAGATCAGATTGCACAGTAGGTCCGGTATACTGTACATCGTTAAGTGCAATCCCATTGTCACACTTAGATCCCCCGTCAAAAACCGTTCTACATTTTGTAGTCAAAGAATCTTTCTTTAACACCGCGTGGTGAGGTAAATAATAACTGTATTTTGGTTCTACATTCGTTTGTACTAATTGCATATGCCCCTGCATTTCGTAAGTTTTCATAAATTTTGAATACTGCTCTTTTAACTCGAAATTTCTTTTTAGTTTCTGTTCTAACGCATAAAATCGTGTTTTCGCTATTTCTTTAGAATTGCCTAATTCTTCTAAACTTCTTTTAAATAATATTTTTGTTTCAAAACGACCCGTTCCGTCTTCGATTTTAAAAATAATTCCTCCGCCTCTATATTTTCAAGCGTTAAATCTTCTTTTAGTGCAGAAACCTCCTTAAGTTCCCAGAATTGTTTAACTACCTCATCTACTGCACAAAATGAATGCACTTTCATAATTGGTCCCCGCGATAAATGCAACCTTCCCGGTACTACCCATCCCAATTTGGTTTGCTGTAATATTAGATTTGAATTTTCTATATTAATTCGCTGATCTTCTAACACATCCCAAAAAACATCACACCCGAGTATTATATCAATATCAGCTGTCTTATTAAAGTTGGAATTAGCGAGCTGTAAGCAACTTGGAATTCTTACATTACATTTATCAAAACTCAAATTTGGAATAGCAGCAGTAAGTTGTTTTAATCCTAGACAGAAATTTCTTTTCTCAAAGTCTGAAAACTTGGATTTAATTTTAATGTTTACTAATTTGTCTATTTCAGCTGTTTTCGCTGAAATTCCCGTAACTTTTACATCAACTTTCTTTTCGCTTAAATTTAATATTTGCATGACGCTTTCCGATATAAAATTTGACATAGCTCCGCTGTCCAATAAAGTTCTAAGCTCAAACCATTCCGAATTAGCTGCTTGTACATATATGATTGCCGTCGGCAATAAACAAATATCTTCCGTGTTGGCAGAATATGCCCCCATATTACAAACGTTAGTCGTTATTCCGTTTGCCGCATTGTCAACACTTTGTGTGAACACTTCCGCATTGTGTTCCCTATTATTAATACAAGAAGCTACTTGATCGCCGCCACTGTTGTCCACATTAGCAGTTGCTACACTTTCTCCATAATCATGCAACAACACGTTATGTACAATTACGTACAATTTCTTGCGGTGTGGCCCGGATTCCTACAATTGAAACACAACCTCTGTTCAACAATAATCCTTTCTTTTGTCTGCCTAGACATCCTTTTAAAAGTTTCACATTTATAAATTTTATGGGTACCTTGACAAATTGTACACCTTTCATCTGCCGCAACAAATACAGACTTCATTCTTTTTTCTCCATGTGAATCGCCTGATGAACTCTTTAACCCTTCCAAGAAGTCACATCTATTCTGTAAAAACTCCTTAAAGGATTCTAACGTTGGAATCTGCTTTGCATTATTTACACCTTCCCATGTTCTTAAAGTTACATTGTCCAACTTTTGACTAATAACAAATATAAGCAAAGGACCCCAATTTTCTGTTTGAACACTCAAATTGATCAAACCTCCCAACGATTTAATTAAGGTGTCTGTTAATGAGCGTAACCCTACAAAACTTTCCTTTTGCAATTTCGGGATATCAAATATACTTTTAATCAAACTGTCAACTGTTAAACGTGGATTATCAAATCGCTGTTCTAATAAATCCCAAGCTACCTTATAATTTTCATCGGTTAATTCAATGCTACTTAAAATTAGTTTTGCTTCTTTTTTGCAGGCTCCCTTTGAATAAAATAGTTTTTGCACGTTACTAATACCAGTATTGTTATGAACTATAGCTTCAAATAAATTCTTAAACTCGTTCCAAGATTCATAATTTCCATAAAAATCAGGAATTTGCAAACTTGGCAATTTAACCTGTGATTCGACAGTTGACTGAGTACTGATATTATTAATTGCAGGAGTACTATTTCTCCCTTCTATTAATGATTTAGCAGAGCCCATAACTTCATAAAATTCCTCCTCAAAAGTATCTTTCAAATTCTCCTCATCTACATCAACATTTTTAATACATTCTAACTCGATTTGTACTTCTAATAACTTTGATAATAAACCTTCCCCTTGCGCAATTCTAAATTTTAAATTATCATATTTATCAGGAGTACAATACTGAATAAAACTATCCAAATTATCTAACTGCCATACAATAAGTCACGAGTTTTTGTAACATTAATATTTCTTTATCCGCAAACGTCACAAAAGTGACAACTTATTTGTCTTTATTGACAAGGTAAAAGTGTCACTTTATCTGCCTAAGCAGACAAAATAGCGACTTTTGCGTACTTTATCTGCCTAAGCACACAAAATGGTTGCTCTCCTTCTTTCTTGCTATGTTTGTTCGCTATCTCCTCCGAAGATACTGGACCGATTAAATTGTATGATGGCTTAAAATTTTGCTAATTTTTAGAATTAGTTCGTAGGCCGGTTTTTATTTTCAAAAAAGTACGAAAAAGTTTTAATTTAAATAAACCTTTAAGCAGCGGATCGGAGCATCTGTCGCCGTGGGTTATGGTGTGACAGCTGCTGTGGCCGTGTGCTATTAGCACGGGTGATTCAGTATGTTCATATATCATTACAGTTGCGCGTTATCTGAACAACAGAGGTTGGCGCAGGGGTACAGTGCTCGCTTGAAATTTACCTGAATACGTTTACGGATAAAATAGTATATCTTATTCGAAGTAAAAGTGACTTTATGTGGCTTAGCTGAATTATTTGCCTCACTAACGTTCGGCTAAATAAACTTCAGCTTCGCCACATAAAGTATCACTTTTACTCCTAATAACATAATCTACTATTAGACGCTTTCGTCATTTTTACAGGTTATTTTATTCAAGGGTAAAATATAACATATAAGGAACTCAGTGTCCAAACAAATAATGACAACACTGTACCTCGTATTGCAGGTGCTGTCACGCTTGCAGCTGTGGGTCCGTCAGCTTCTCTTATGTGACGTAGCGTCTGGCTAGCCCCCTCCGCTGATCGATTGATAATCCTTCAGTACGTGTGCACTCAGCAATCGAACGCTCTGGTCGATTTCCCGCGAAAGCAACGTTGTTTTCAATTATATCGAACACTTGGTTGATTTTTCACCTTTTTCTTCACTAGGACGAACACTCTGGTTGCCTGCCCAAACCAACAATTCACCAAATCACGATCCCTGGCTCGAAGTGACCAAATGTGGGAGCTCGTAGGTCAATATGAGTTTTTAATTAGTGGACTGTATTATCTGCTGCTTCCATCGCCAGGAATCGCATTAAATGATATTGGAGTAAAACACTTCACTACTTTAAATGCCTTTAATTAACTAAGAAACAATACAACACATATTAAATGCTAGTACATCTAGCTCCGTGCCACAGCACACCTTTCGCAATGACAAGCAGTTGTGAACTCTTCGCTGCTACAGCGGCCTTCAGACCATATAAAGGGTGGGGTGTAAATAAACACTACTCTTTTTTAAATAGATATAAATGTATTAACTACGCTTTGAAACAAATAAACATTACACAGAGAAATGTAGAATATTTTCATTAAACTTGTTCCGAACCATTTATTTTCTAAATTTATTACTTCCTAGCCTAACATTTTCATCCACGCATTTCTGTAAGGCATGTGGAGCTGTCTTACATTTGTTAACATTTATTTTTCCTGCTCTTCGTCCAGCAAGGCATGCCCTTCTGCCAATTATGGCAACTCTGCTTCTTGATACAGAGGTTGGCTGAACAGAAATATGTTTCCCTTGCATAACATTCTACGCTTTCTATCTCTCGTAGAAACACCTGTATATTAAAGGCAGTGTGTTAGTCTGAAATCAAATCTTGATGTGATTTAGCATATTTATTACACTTGTTCGGGTACGTCGTAAAGGCTGGTCCAAAAGATACAGGATCTCTGTCAAGATGTGAAATTATTAAATTTGAATGGGCCATCCATTTACTTTTAATTTCATCTATGTTTGTATTTTTCCAGTCATTATCTTGTATTAACAAATAACTCTTGCTTAGACTGATAATGGTCATGAGCAACACTGTGATGAGATTGTGTGGTTTTGATCGAATTAACTGTAAGTGCGGGGGGCACCACAGCCCCCCGGCTAAAAGGGAGTTTGGGGGGCAAAGTCCTGCCGCAGCCGAAATTTTTATGATATTTCCTGTAATGGCACAGTACAGTAATTGCAGGTGAAAGTATAACAAAATGAATAGCTACGATAAAGAAAACGCTGGAGGAATGGAAAAAATATTTATTCTAATAATTTTAAAATGTAAACATGAAAGAAGGTAACAAAAAAAATAACATCTCCTTGGCTTGATGTTGATGGCTTCAACCATGGTTTTTTGAAAAAACACGTAATTGGCTGGGTCGAAGCAGCGGCCTCTAAGAGAAAATTTTTCCTAGCTTTTTCTTGCTTCACAGTGCCACTTTGATGCACACGTTTATGTGGCGGCTTTTGCTTTTTTTTTTCTTGATCAGGCATTTCATATTTCAATTTGGGCACATCAATTTTCAACCGACCAAAACCTTTGTCTTGCAATAATTTGACAGAGTGCCCGGAGAGCAGACCCGACCCTGCTTCTGGAGACTTAGCTTGGTTACGAACTTATCGGCCCTGCAGGGCTCTGTGAGGTAAATTATACCTAGATGGTAAAGAGCATGCCTAGATGGCAGCATAGATAAACCAGCTGTACAGTGACTTTATACAAGACAGTGTGGCCATATGATTGTTGGCGGCTATTTTCAGGCAAATTTGAGCGTAGAGATATACAGTGCCTTTAGAAATAATCGAACGTTTTTGAATGATTATTTTGGCCCTAGTATATATATATATATATATAACGGTTTTATACGGCTAAATGCCGCCTTCCCGTTCTTAATCGCCATATATCTCTGTCCAGGGCATCATCTTCCTCCAAACCCCTGGATTCCATCGCCTTCCGCATTCCCTCGTTCCAAGATCTTCTTGGTCTCCCCCTCTTACGCCTGCCTGGGGCTATCCACCTGAACAATCTTTGAGGCCATCTATTCTCGTCCATACGTAGTAGGTGTTCGAACCATGTGAGGCCTCTCTTTACTATTCTATCTACTACGGTTTCTTCGGCTTGCATGCGTCTTCTGATTTCTAAGTTGGTAACATGGTCTAGTCGCGAGACACGAGCACTTCTTCTCAGGTAATCCATTTCTACTGTCATTAATTTCTTACTGTTTGCGGCGTTTATTGTCCATGCCTCTGACCCATAGCATAACACTGATTCCATCAAGGATTTTCCGATGTGCTTCTTTGTTAACTTGGATATATTCTTATCCCACCAAACTGGATTTAAGCACCCTATCACTCTTTTACTCATTTCAATTCTACACTGAATTTCCGCAGAGCCCAAGCCATCTTTAGTTATAGCGGCACCCAAATATTTAAATTGGTCGACTTGTTTTACGGACATATCATCATCTATCAAAATTTCATATTTTGCATCGGAGTTGATTGCCAGGAATTCTGTCTTCTTCACGTTAATTTTTAGACCCCATTTCTCATAGGCTTGTAGTAGTCTGCGGAGCATAAATTCCAAGTCAAATGCGTCCTGGGCAATGACTACTTGATCGTCCGCAAAACTCAGGGTAAATAGAACGTGTTCACCAATGGGTATACCCATGCCGTGGCAGCTTCTTTTCCACTCGTCTAGTGCGCACTCTATATAAATATTGAATAATAGAGGAGATAAACTGCATCCCTGGCGTAGACCCTTAGAGGGATATAGAACTCGTGACAGCATCTCGTTTTGTTTGACGTAAGCTTTATTATTATGGTAAAGTACTTTGATGATATTTATCATGCGACTATCGACCTCAAATTTTTCTAGTGCCTCCCAAAGCTTCCTGCGAGGTATTGTGTCGTAGGCTTTTTCTAAGTCTATAAACGCTAGATGGGTCTCTTCGCCTGTACTCCGTCTTTTCTCTGTTAGCTGCTGTATTATAAAAAGGTTATCCGTGCACGATCTTCCTGATATGAATCCGCTTTGTTCTTCGCTGATTTTTATTTCCACCATTTGTTTCAATTTAGTGTTTAATATTTTTCCAAATATCCTGCTTACTGTGCTATTAACACTTAGACCCCTGTAGTTGTTTTTGTCGTTGCGGCCACCTTTTTTATACACTGATAAAATGTGTGATGTTCTCCATTCCTCTGGTATGCTATATTGTTCGAGGCAGTTGTTCATTAGGTGCAAGATTCTGTCAGATAATGTCTTACCGCCGCATTTAATGAGTTCAGCACAGATTCCTCCGGGACCCGCAGCTCTACCATTTTTCATTGAGGTAATTGCGTCTTCTAGTTCCTTTGCTGATAAAGACAAATTCGTATTTCCTGCTTCCCTAGTGTAAGGAGTGTCAGTAGTTGCGTACTGTTTCCGATGTTCGGTGAGTAATTATTGATAATGCGACGCCCACTCATCTAGTGCAATTGTGGTAGGTGCCCTTGTAGCACTATTGGTTTTCATATTTTTGAGACATCTCCATACCTCAGTTGACCGAGCACCTCCTATTAAGCTATCGATCTGCTGGCACTTCCTTTCCCACGAGTTGTTTTTTTGTTGATTTATGCTTCGTTTGACTTCCCTATTTAATCTTTTATATTCTTGCCAGTGCTCTACTGTTTGATTTGTAAGCCAATTACTATACGCTCGTTTTTTCGCTTGTACTGCTTTCTCGATCTCTTCATTCCACCACATCTGGTTAGGTTTTTTCGTTGAAGTTATTTCACCTAAAGCTTCTTTTGGCTTTTAGTAAATTGTTATATTCCTGTTCAATGTCGTTACTTATTTCTATATTCTTGAGTGTTACACGCAGTCTTCTTTGATATAGGTCTCGAATGCTTTCTTGTTGAAGTAGATGTAGATTGTATTTGGGTGTGTAGCTTTTGGGCGGGGACGTATCAGTATTGTCGATTTTCTTTAACTTTACTTCTTTAACTACATATGGAAATAGGATTCTGGAAGTTACCAAATAATGGTCCGAACCACAGTTGGCGCCCCTTTTAACCCTTACATCATTTACTTTTAATAATGATTTCTGTTCCAGGATCACGTAATCGAAGATCGACTTCTGGCTTAATGATGGTCTTTCCCACGTGTATTGATGAATTTCCTTATGTTTAAAGAATGTGTTACTGATTCTGAGGTCATATTGTTTACATATATTTATTAGCATCTCCCCGCTATCGTTTACTACTTGCTCTCCGTATTGGCCCACTACGTCGTCATTTATTCTTGAACCTATTCTCGCATTCAAGTCGCCTGCAAGAATTAATTGTTGTTTCTTCTTTTTGGCCCTAGTTATTTTAACTATTTGATGTTGGTTACATGTGCAGTTTGATGTTTTGAGGTTGACATTTTGCATTGGCGTTCGTTCGTTGAGCTGTAAGGTGTTAGTTGCACTTCTTTAATTAACGTATTTGAGTTTGGTGTAAGTATACACACTAGTTAACAAATTTCAGGTTTTGAGGTTATTTTTATTTTAGATTACAAATTAGAAACATGCGGTTCACACATGAAAAAGATGCTTTTATACTATTTCAGTGGAACCCGAAATCAGGATGGTTCATGGTCGTATTCAATTGAGCCATACATCGAACAATTTACTGTGGCGTTTCCAGGTGTGCCAATCAATTACGATGCTTTTGCTCACCATAAGCGGATTATTCTTTACTGTATCGAAAACAAACACTGCATCTGCAAAAGTAAATCAACAGACAGACTTGTTTTAACAGAAGAAAACGGTAGCTGACATTAATAATCGAATGCAAATAAGCCCGCCCAAATCAGTTGTTACGGGTCAAAATTCATTTTTAGCTATTCGCCTAATTATTTGCCCTAATCTCGGTTAAAATTAACTTTTTACCATGTATTTCTTGAGGTATGATTTTCCCTGCATTATCTTTGAGCATTCAGATCGTTTGATAGCTGTATTGCAAACTAAGTAAACCATTTGGTCGATTTTATGGGTCCAAATGCCCCTGCAGTGTAGGCTTCACCTCATGCATTTTCCCTTTCCCCAGAAATTTGATTTTTGGGCTTTTATCAGTTTTGGAAACCATCTTGACATTTTTCCGCCATCCTGTGCTGCAAGAGCTAGGTGCTTCGAAATTTACGTTTTGATGACGTATCTAAACCAGGATTTTTCGTTAGCATCCTAACCTGGAATTGTGCCTTTTTGTGTCCTGAACTCCATGGAAGTTCAGAATTAGGCTTTGTGAGTTGCATTTTTGGCGAATTCCAACCCGAATATTGTTTGGGGATTCCGCTCTAGCAAAGCACATGTTTTTACTTTGGCGTTGAACAGCCGTTAGAAACCTGAAACGGGTAAGGTGAATTATTTGGACTTATTCGGTGTATTTCCATGGTTATTTGCCTTTCAGCTTTTACTCGACGGTACCTTTTGCTCGACGGTACTTTTGCTCGACGGTACTTTCACTCGACGGTACCTTTTACTCGACGGTAGCATGCCTGTCGAATTCTCCTCGTTGGGAGCAAGAAACTACCGAGCTAATCGCAGCTGTCGCATTGTGGTCACGTAGCCACCAGCCTGGTGACGAGTTTCGCTGACTATGGCATCCCTTCAGCTACCTGGTGATGGCTTGGCCCCCTCGTGGTCCTTAGGCTCATCCTGTTTTTAACATCTGCAGCGGAAGAGAAGCCCACTGCCAAAGGTCTGTCAGTTTAATATTTCCGTTTCGAACTCTCGGGAATCAAGTGCCCCCTTAGGCCGTTTGCGTGGCAACGCTGCAAGGTGCTCGATAGACGTACGTTTGTTATATTGTGTGTTTTTAAAGCTATGAACTCACCTGTGCACGATTATGATTGAGTTTGCCTTCACAAGAATCAGTTTTAGCGGTAGCTCTTCTGCACAGTAAATAGCCAAGTAGGTCATTTAGGCGAAAGTGCTTCTTAATTCGGAATAGTTTTATCGGAATCGCGTTGTAACCGAATTCGGGCTAGATTTTATCGGAATTGTATATGTAACTTTTGTAACGGTATTATGTCCACATTGTGAAGCCAAGTGCACGACGGTTTACCTTTTTAGATTTTAATTGTTATTAATTACACCGTTGAATTATGCTATTTACCCAGCTTTGCAAGCAATTATTATTACTGCTCGCACCTCGGTCGTTATAATGCAGAGTACATTGCATTGTTCGCGAAATCGCTTCGTGGTATTACCGCAAGATCTTGTCGGACCGCGGCGACGCTAATGTGAATTAATCTTTATTTAATTACGAGAGGAACCTTGCATACAGGGTGTTCAGTTAAATTCAACCCATCTACTAAATTTGCCTTTCAATTTAATCATTACGCCGGAGCCACGAGTCTCCGAGCTCTTCTTTAGTGCTTATTTAGTAATGCATTTGGCCAGATTTAATATCAATTTTGTAATCTTTTACTAATACTGTTATTTAGCACTTTATACATATTGTGTGAAATTTTATTAATTCTGGGCCCGCCCGCTGATTTCGCTTGATGCCCTTGTATATGTAATCTGGCTGTACTGTGGTGACTTTAGCCTCAAGCCACCCTTGATATTTTTTTCGAACTGTGATATAATTTGGTTTGCCGTATATTTTGTGTGTGTGTATTTTAATTGTGTATTGTATTTCTGTTCTCGAAAATTATACTACCTTGACCTATTTGATTGCGTATATGATTTGTGCCTTGCCGTTACTTTTACTTTTTCAGGTTTGGTTAGTAGCGCCTTCCGTAGTGTATCTTTTGTTTAGCAAAGCGCTGGGTTACTAGCTACTTGGCGCCCATATTTTATTTTTCAGCTAAAGCTTATCAGTCTTTTGTTTTTACCCACGACCAGCTCCGGCTGAGAAGCCGTTGGCCTTTGCTTGCTTCTTTTTAGTCGCCGTAACGGTAACACAGTTTTCACTTTGGGTGCCCAAAGTGGTATATATTTCTTTATACTTAGGTATTTCCGTTGGATCGTGTCATAAGGATTTAAGAAAAAATCTCCACATGTATCCGTACAAGAATTATTTGAAAATGATTGGAGATCACGAATGCAATATTGCCAGGGATTTAATGAAAATTTAGATGATGTGTTGGATGTAACATGTATGTCTGACGAAGCTTGGTTCCATTTGTCAGATTATGTGAACAGCCAAAATTATAGAACATGGCATATTGAAAATTCACACCAATTTGTCGAAACTAGTTTACATCGCTAAAGTTTTTTTTAAATTATACGATTAACGCAGAAAGATATCATAACAATATTTTGCAGCAACTGCACCTTGAGACATGGGTACTTTCAACAAGATGGAACAACAGCTCACACAGCAGCTGCGACCATTGTTTTTCTGCAAGTATATTTTTCTGATCGTCTTATTAATCGTGAAAGATGGCCTGCTTGCGTTCAACATATTTGACACCACTAGATTTTTATTTATTTGGGCATTTAATAACTAAAATCTACAGAAACCGTTTTCACACACTCGAAGAATTACAGAATTACATTCTCCAGGAAATACAAAATATAAGCGAGGATGACTTGAGGAGACTATTTGATAATATGAAACACGTCGGATTAATTTGTGTCTACAAAATAATGGTCAACATTTCCAATAATTTTTATAGACAATCTCTATTGTGGCGTGTTTTAATTCGGGTTTCAGTTGGCTGTAGTGATAAATTCATCATAACTTTAGTACAACAAGGTAAGTATTTCCAGTTTTCCAGTTAATTCTAAGTAATTGTTGATGATGGGAGCAGGGATAGTCTAGTAAACAGCATTTAGGGTAGAAGAGGCAAACTTACCTTAAGTGAAATGTACAATTTTTTCCTAAAATTAACTTTGAAAATTGAATTTATGTGACTGAAATTGAAGTTTCCACTTTACGAAAAGAAACTTGAATAAATTTTGTATTAATAAAATGTTTATAATAAAAAATGTATTGTATAAGATTACTCCGATTTACTTTAGTTTAT
Source organism: Agriotes lineatus (assembly GCA_940337035.1). Classification (NCBI taxonomy): domain Eukaryota; kingdom Metazoa; phylum Arthropoda; class Insecta; order Coleoptera; family Elateridae; genus Agriotes; species Agriotes lineatus. The sequence goes on along the minus strand of CALNHX010001976.1, from coordinate 96,011 downwards.
TCCTTGCGAGCTACAATTTTATGAGTTTGAAAAATTAAGACTGTGTTCATAAGAGCTAGGTTGGTTTGAGTGTTATTTATTTTCACTGAATGAGAAATTCATAAAATGGTAACACAATAAAGTGTTTACCCCCAGTACCCATTCGGACACCACTGCCACGAAAACAGTAAATACGAATTCCTTTTAAATGGATTGCATACATACGTCCTTAATCAGCGTTCAGTCATTTCTCCAGGCACTGCATGAAGAATAAGGCAAAAGTGCATTTTACTATTATTTTACAATTTTATTTCGTTGTAAGTTTGCTGAATATACATACTGTTACCCGTTTCTATTCAACCACTAGACGGTAACGCTTTGAGGACATAGGGTTCTTTTTATCGTATCACAGATAACATAAACACCAGTTTTCAATAATAGTGCATAGGGTTTATTTAGCAAGGATAAATTATCTTTAGTTATAAATGTATTAAACACAAATTATTCGTAAAGAATAAGTACACAGGTTATTATTTTAATGAAACGAAAAAAATTTAAATTATTACTCAACTACTTACGATACACGCTCAGCCTGGAATGGCTTCTGGAAGTAAAAGACAACCATGCTTGGCTCTTCATTGCTTTTATACATGTTTGTGTAATCAGGAAAATTGCAAAGTAAATTTTGGATTGCTTCTGCTATATTTTCCAAAATGCCTAGAGCCTCTGAATCCCCAACTAATTACTTGCATTTTGACCTTTAAATTCCTGCTTTCAACAGTGAGGTGACAAATAAGCACATTAGTGAAACACCATTCCAGATTTCCACATTAGCAATACACAATATGAAAGTTCAATTAACCTACAATAGCTGCTGGCTATTACAATACATATTTACATAAAAGCTTGGACCTCTTCGATCACTGTAGGGCAACAGTAAAATTAACAATAAGTAGCTTAATGTTTTCAACTTGCGTTACAATAGTTTTATTGAAAAAAGTTAATAGTTATATAACAAACATGTGGTAAAAAGAGCGATTAACAATTGTGATGTAGCGCTCACGTATTAGTTGTTGAGATTATTAATAGCTGATTAACACACGAGTTAGTTACAATATTTTTCCGTTGATTGTATCTTATTAAATTGGAGAGAATCTAATTCCATGACAAAAAGTTTGACACAACAGTTTTGACATTAATAGTATCTTTGATTACCCATGTTAAAATCATGTATCAATAGAAAATCATTCATTAATAGTGGTCATTAATAAGTGATTTGCTATACATTAATGAAGCCCATGAATAAACGACCAATGGAAAACGTCAGCTACAAAGTTATAAATAACACACATAAACATAATATGTAATGTGTATATTATACACATTACTACAGGGAGATAAAAAATAAACTTGATGGCGGGAACCAATGGAAACAATCAAACTTGTCTAATCTGTAGCATGCTTTTTGTTGACATAGAACTGTCAAATTTTGTTAAAGTTTAAAATTCACTTTCAACATCTTGTTTAACTTAACGTTACCTATTAATTCAACGTAGAAATTTGGTTTAAATTACATATTTTTGCATATTTGTGTAGCTGATGATTAGACTGTTAGTCACATGAATTAATAATTCAATTAATTGTAGTTCAGATGTACTTAGTTTTATAAAGTGTAGCGTAGACAGTATTTTTCATGGGCTCCTTCGATCAACTTTATTTTTGATCTCTCTGTATAACTATACATTATAAAATATTAAGAATTAATCACCCCGTTTTGCAGAGAAAATGGATTTACTTGCATATTTATTAGTGATTGTTTTCCTTTTCGTTATTCCAGCAATCTTTAAACGGAAAACTACAAATCTAGAAATAATTTTTATTTTCAAATTGTGACATGATGGAATATGCTGAACAGGAAATTCATTCATTTTGTTCACAAAAAACTCTTTATTATTAATATTCTGATCGGAAATTAAATTATAAAATTTTCTAAAAATATATTCCATATCAATGAAAAAATAAAAGGTTGCCTCATTACAAAAAAATAACGAATTTTTCTTGTAGCATTTGAGAACAGAAATTCTTGCAAATTTACACTGTCTAAATACTTTTGAGCCGACAGCACTTACACATTTGTTGCATGTTTTGGACAATGTCTTTATGCTGGTTATTAAATAACCACATATATTATACAGTGAGTTAATTTCGCAATTATTTAAATTTATAGCTGGAGTTGAAATATTATCTGGTAAGATTACATTGTCATATGTTAAATGATTTGGCTGAGCACTAATTACATTTATAAAATCGGATAAAGATTCCCTATTATCCTCTTCATAACTACTGTTAGATACATCTTTTAAATATTGCGAAACACAAATCAGTTTTAAATTATTTTTAAACTGTAATGCTGTGGGCACAAGTTGTTTAGACCGCACTGCACTAAGTAGATTCTCCAAACAATCTTGTGTAAATCGGGATGTGAGTAGAAATAGGTAGCCCTTTTCTTCTAAAAACAGTTTTGATATGTCCAGTACAGACTGTGTTGAAATTAGAGCTCCTGTCTGGGATGGTTTCCAAGCTCGATTTTCACCAACTTCCATACTTTGAAACAATTTCATAAAGTCTTGTAAAAAAATTAAAGTTTTGTTGTAGCTTTTGAGGTTCATTTTGCTTAAAGCTAGTGTAGGATGCCTTGACGTCATTAAAGTGAACCACTTTTCTATTACATTCAGAAACCATGCAGTAGTACGTAATTCTGGGTTACTTATTTCCTCTGACAAAAATTTTAATCCACTGCTGACATCGTGGCTAATCACATGAGTCGATGTTGAAACCTTCATCTTCTGGAAGTGACTAGGAGTTAAATCATCTTGTGTTAACTTAGGTGCTAATTTAAAGTTCAAGTTACTCTGTAAATTTATTAATTGTTGAATATGATCAATATCAATTATGTTAGTTGGTAGTTGATATTTCTCTTGTAAGAACTGCGGAATTTTAATTATTTTGTTAGTGACAAGCATATTTTTAATATTTTTAAAAAGATGTGACACATCAGCAAAGATATATATATATTTCTATCCTTATCAAATGGATGAGAAATACAATTTCGTGTCTTTGAGTGACGACCTGCTGTAACATTCCATAAGCTTTGATTCGCCGAACCCATGTCTGAAGTAATGCTAACAATTTTCAGGCCTATACTTTCTGCTTTAGAAATAATTTTGTTCACAATGTCAACATATACAGAACCATTTGTTGAACTACCACTAAAATGATACGCAATTGTTTGCTTCCAACGAGAACTCACACCCCCAAGCATAAACACCACAGCATGCGTTGCCACACCAGAATGACCAGGTAGAGTTACATTCCCAAGGTATTTATTTAAGGATGTGTCATATAAATTTGAAGGTGTAATTGCCATTTCATCTAAAAGAATCACGCAATCTTTCTCATGCTCATCTTTAAAATTCTCAACTTTCACTTTTAAAAAATCAAAAACCTCAAATAACACTCCTGCATCAAATTTTAGATTTTCCAATCTCCTTCTCACGGTACGCAATGGATAAGGAAGATTTTGTTTCAATAACTCATGGTAACCATTATTTCCACATACAATTTAAATGCCTTCTTTATAGTCTCATTTGACCACTTCATAAATTTTGTAGACCTTATGCGTAGATATACCTTTATCTATATTAGTTGCATTTTTTGAAGCTAATGTAACTGCAATTTCTGGTTCTTCATTCATCTTCTGTTGACATTTAGCATTTGCCGATATATCAATTATTTCTCTAGGTGCCTTACGTTTTGCTTGTTGTTTGGAAAACGAGAACAATGTAGGAATAGCACTACATTTGAGCTTGCACTTGCCATCTACTCGAGTTTTCTCCCACATGTCGGCCTCAAAATGCACCTGCACAATTTATTAGATGATATAATTAACATTTTCAGTATTACAATAACAAATACCTATTTAAATGCACAACAAGTTTTCCAATATATAGCTATTAACATATCTAGGAATGTTATGATTCATAACATCCGTGATTTGTTCAACAGTCTCATCGGTTTCAGTATGGTAATATTTAACATGTACGGTAAAGCAATATTACCGTACAGATACAGTTATGACTTAGTTACCAGCCTTCCGTTGTATATGTAAAACAAAAGCTTGATATCCTGAAACCAGTAATAGTATATTACATTACAAGGCATGAAAGTGATACTTTGTAGATGAGGAGGCTTGTTGAAGAATACGAGGACGTAAATAAAGCCTCCGAGTCAAGCATTGACACTTTCATGCTGTGTAATGTATTAAGTTTTTTCTGAAATCTCTTTAAAAATAAAAAAATAAAAATTTAACTTCATTTATTTATACCATCAGTCCTTTTATGGAATATCAGTACAACTTATGTGTGCTTAAAACTAGGAATCTACACTATAATCATAACATGATAAGATATGCCCCATTGGACATTCTTTATAATTTTACTAAACTTGGATATTTAGTACTAATTGATATACATAAAGTTTATGTGAATCTGGTTGGTAGGTCAGATGGCTTGAACCGTGTCAATCTTCGTGGTTCTTCTTCGTCCTGTAACAGTATGCTTGCAAGTTCGTTTGGGTGTTGTTCCAGTTTTTCCCTGTGTTTGACAATGAACTTGGATATTTCTTCACGAATGGTTGGTATATTTAGGTCTGCATGAATCATCGCATTCGGAATATGCCAAGGAGAATTTACTCTCTAGGTCTAGGGGTTGTACTTTGACTTTCTGCTTCTTCTGCATCATCCATATTTACCTCCGATAGTGTAGTGTATTTGTTGCTGGTTCCAAGGGAGTATTGATCTTTCTTTGTAGTTATGGGTTCATCTTCTGCTGTTTGCCTGCTTCTTTTTTTTTGTTACTTTTGGCCACTGATTTGCTGCGTTTAACGTTTTTAACGATTGTGATGAATTTATTATTGGCGGAATATTTAATGGCTGACTGTTGTACATTGTTGGATTGTGTGTGTGTACTTCCGTTCGTATTAATTGCGAAAATGAGCTGTTCGGTGGCATTTGAAAGTAGAGTTGGCATTTGAAAGTAGAGTGGTGCATTTGGATCACTTAATGTGTCCATATTTGAATGTGGAGGTGCATATTGCACATAATTTCACGGGTTATACATGTAAAAAGTGAATATGAGGCCTTGCTCGTTAAATTGCGATTATTTCTTTATCACTTTTATATATTTATTTGTTGCACTTTAATATTGTCTGTTCAATTAAGTTACACTTATTTATCTCGCAGAGCGGCTTTCATGTGTTGGTCACTAGCTATCTTACAGGTCAACGCACTTGCAGCACAACTTTTCCGTTCGACACACAATTGACTTCTAAAAAAAAATAATTCTATTTATTACAGAATTGCTAAAAATCTTGTTGCAATACGTTGCAAAAATCAGTGTTTTTTACTTCCTTTTACAATAAAAGAAGTATTGGATTCACCCCAAAAATTCGAAATTGAGTTTTCAACAGATCTTCACGTTTTAGAGTCCCCTGAACCCAAAAAACATATTTTTTTCATTGGTCTGTCTGTGTGTCTGTCTTTGAACAGAATATCTCAAAAACGAGCCACACTGTCTTGTATATAGCCACTGTAACCAGCTGTACAGTGGCTTTATACAAGACAGTGTGGCCATAGGGATGTCTTCGCCGCTATTGGTCGACGTGAATATCCGCCATTAACAGGCAAAATATTTAGTTACTTCTAAGTTGTTCTCAAAGAGGTTGGTAGAACCTGTTCATTTGGTTATTGAAGAAAATAAAACCTTTCAAATCTGACAATTGTAAATTGTCAGTGTCAAATAATTCATTAGCGTCGCAAGCGGGTGAAATTTTATCATCTATTGCCCTGAAAAACTAATATTCTGCACAGTATTTAAATGTTATAATTTAAAATTGTGCTATTGTTGTACCTAATAGCACAAGATGCGTTCGACTTGGAATGTATGATAAAGAGATTACATCGGTGCTACGATGAATGGGGCTTTAGCATAAGTTTAGAGAAAACGGAGTATCTATTTAGTAATCAACTCGGAAGCACAATATGAAGTCTTAATAAATGAAAATGTCGCAGTAAGACAAGTAGAAAGGTTTAAATACCTCAGTGCTACAATACAATCGATGAAAAAGGTTTAGGAACAGAAGAGATCAAAACTCGAAAAGTACAAACTAAGAAGATAATGGGATGCTTGAAATCAATTTGATGGGACAATACTATCTCTAACAAAAACAAAAAAAGAATAGGTGAAGTAATGGTAGAGTCGATGCTATGTTATGGCAGTGAGGTATGGACTGTAACAGCGGAAATGAAACGAACACTAGACACAGTTCAAATGGACGAAAAAGCGGAAAGGTATCGAGACGAGATAGAGTGACGAACGAGGAAATAAGACGCAGAATGGAGGCACCAGAATGAGTTGTGGACAGAATTGAACGGAAAGCGTTAAACTGGTTTGGTTATCTGATGAGAATGGAGGAGACGACGTGGCCTATGAAGATCTTTAAATGGTCGCCGGCGGGTAAGAAAAAAGAGGTAGGCCACACAAACCGTGGAATGAGGGTATTCGGAGAGCCATGGAGGAGAGGAACCTGGAAGAAGACCAAGCACAGGGAGGTTTGGAGACAGGGAACAAGAAAACGGCATTTAGTTGTATTGTAAACTACCATAACTGAAACCGGTTGTAAACTTCATGCAACACCTTAAAGCACCACGAACGAACGCCAATGAGAAATGTCAAACGTTCAAACATAACACTGCACGTGCAGCTAACATCAACTAGTTAAAATAACTAGCGCTAAAATGATGACCACTCAAAAACGTTCGATTATTTCTAAAGGCACTGTATATCTCTACGCTCAAATTTGCCTGAAAATGGCCGCCGACAATCGTATGGCCACACTGTCATGTATATAGTTACTGTAACCAGCTGCACAGTGACTATATAATCAGAGTGTGGCCATACAATTGTTGGTTGGTACTTTTTCATATGTCAAAATAAGATTTTGTGGAAAAGCATGGCGATGTAATAAAAAAAAATAGAATTTTTTTAACAGTGTAAGCGACATTTGGTAACAAAATTACTAAAGTCAAAATAAAATTTGACAATTCATTTGCTGAAGTGAAAGAATGTTATTCAAAATGACTGATCTCTCAAATACAATAAAATACCACAAAGGGGTTTAAATGTTGAAGAAACATGAGTCATACGGTGTTTTCATCAATTTATTCCCATTAATGAAATTTGGAACGTTCCAATCCAAAACGCAAATGATATAACATTATTTGTATAGAAATCTTCTCGGTTTCACCACTGGCATAACATTTCCTTTATGTTCATATTCCGTACATGTCAAAATGTACTAGTGGGCTATACTGGAGTTTTCCCGACACTATACTACTTGCTATACATGTTCAACCTGGAATTACAATTGTACACCGCAATAATCTATTGAGCAGCTACTTACAAATATTTAAGCAATATAAAACTTCAGGAAAATATTTATTTCTCTGTTTAATGTTCTGGTTTGTTTGATGTTAATACTGTTCTGAATATCGTAAATAACTATTTGGCGAAAAACGTCAAAATATGCTTCTTTTCCGTAGAAACCAACTATAGTTTGCAAAACTCACGGCTGCGGGAAGACTAATGGCGGATTTCATCACGTCATACGTCCACCCAAACTTTTGACAAGTTATAAAATGCCAATGTCTTATTTTGACATTAGTAACTTTTTGTAACTAAAGATTCTGTGCATTGTTAAAAATGACAATAACTTGGAATACTTTTGCCTTCAACCAATGGAAAACATGACCACTGTATGGCCACACTGTGATTATATAGTCACTAGTCACTGTAGTAACCAGCTGCGGGAACCCCACACATACCGTGTGTCCACAGGAATACGCACCATAGGGATAACCAAATAGAATAGAAAGATCGGCTAACGCTGGAATCGCCGGCACGCTAAAACGTTGTTTTCTGGCTTCTGACTCGCCGCTGTATGAAACAATATTGTTATAAATGGTACAAGAAAAGGGACGGTCGTCATAGCACTGGTTGATATTTATATTCTATTAGCATTATCTTATCTCTATGGTGCGTACTCCTGTGGACACACGGTATGATCTGTTCACGACCTTTTTGGGACAGAGTTGGCTATGATTTTTACTTTTCATGTTGGACTAACTGATTCGGTGACGTAGCGGATGCAACTTTTTTTTCTGTCAGTGTCTGTTCGACATTTTCTTGCTACCACATTGCCAGATATATTTTTTTAATATTCGTAAAAAAATAAATGATTTATCAAGTGTGTAAAAATAATTTTAATTTTCGTCAAGGAAAAGTGAAAATGCCCAAAATAGTTTTGTTACAACAAAAAATTTCCATTAACGATGCTGCTTCCAATTTAAAAAGGACAGACCAGATTTTAAAAAAACACGAGTTGATGTGGGGACTAGAAGATATATTTGCTGTACGTTAAAAAATGGAATTTTCCTAAGGAAAAACAATCCAGCGTAATGTATAATAATTTACTACCTACCTACTTATTACTATTTTAGTGTTTGAAATGTTATGTGGCAGATGTAAAAATCAACATGAAGTAAAATCAGCAAGCCATCCATTTGACAAGATATTTAAATTTTTCACATTTTAATTTCTATAAGACCAATATTGATCAATTGCTCTACTAAATTTATTTGGCATCAGTTTGTGACGTCTTTAACCTTCCACACCAGCAAGCAAGCAAGCATGTAAAATAAAGTGGCATATTCATATCATGTACACAATTCTTATCCAAATTGCAATAAGCATTAATATTGAAAGCTTTTCTTATGCATTAGTTCTCATTTTAGTTTCCGTGGTCAATTGTCAAATCGTTACTATTTTTTATCACTTATAATTACACGAGAGCTTTTTTTTTGTCGAAGTAAACTTGACATTTTAATGAGAATATCTTGCTTGGCAATTTAACGAAAAAAACTGCCTCCGAAAAAATGACGAGTCCGAAGGACGAGTAATTTTTTCTGGCTATTTGTGATGGTAATTTATGCATACGGGATATAGTGGCAAGATGGCCTGAATCTATCCACGATCAAACAATTTTTAATAATTTTGTAATAAAATTAAGGTTTGATCAAGGAGATATGCAGAATAAGATATTATTGGGTGATAGCGGTTATGGTTTATCACGATATTTAATTACACCTTTGCCAAATCCTGTCCTGCCACAAGAAAACTTATTTCAAGAGGCTTTACTGCGGACAAGAAATGTTGTTGAAAGAAGTTATAGAGTATGGAAGCGAAGATTCCCTATACTGTCATTAGGAATTAAATTAAATTATATGGGAGTTCAAGCTGTAATTGTCGCATGTGCTGTGTTACATAATATTGCCATTTTAAATGGTGAAGCTGAGCCGCCGTTAGATCCTGCACTTCAGGAGAATATCTTGCAAGGCATACAAGAAGGAAATATGCTATATGGGAATGGCAACGGTGACAACAGAGATAGTGGTAATTATGGAGCACGTGCAGAATTTATTGAATATTTTTCAACACTTATAAATAATTGATGTCATATTTACAATGTATTTATAATTAGTTGTATGAAAATAAAATAATTTTAGTTGCTTTATAAGGGGTATATTTTTAGTAAATAACATTTGTAATAATCAATGTTTTATTATAACCTAAGCAAATAAACAAATCGTTTATTATAAAATAAGCAAATATAATATATTTTCACCATCCATACAGCAAACGTTTTGATGTTTAATTTTGATTTTAAGTGATTAACTACAAAACAGATTGTTACGGTCTTGAACTGACTTTACGACACCGCACCGGCTCATACATAAACGAAACGGCCGGCGCGTGCCGTAATGGACGAAATCGGGACGAAAGTTCTCCTAGGCCGCTACCCAGCCGCAACAAGATAGGCCGGCTAGACTTTCAGTGGAGTTGGGAGGGTTCTTAACGAGATTATCTAAAGGTAACGGCCAGAGGGTCGGTAAATAACGGTAAAATAAAGAGGGCGCCACCAAGCCTGTCTTAACCCGAATAACCGGGCCTGGGTGGTTAGACGGGGGCGAAGTATTCAAGACACTCCGTCGATAGGGGTACTCGTGAATTATAAACTCACACAACGATTTCGTAATGGCAAAAATACTTAGATCATGAAGTGGGGCTTTTTCAGTCACGGCAATGTCACCACCAAGCCTACCTGCACGCTCTGATCTCACTGGCTCCACCGTACATTTATCTCCTCAATGATGGGCGCACGCTGAAACAGAACATGCACAAAGCGACCAAGAATAAAGCGTCTCTTAATTAGATAAGCGTCTATTATTCAATCTTTACATTGGGGCAGCAAAGCGTGCCGCAAACATTGCGTTAATTCTTATAAATAAGCATCAGCTGATGGGCGCACTACTGTTACTAAACAACACCCATAACTGTACAAAATCCAAAAGCAGTTTGACATATGAGTCCCACAAAGGGAACGTTTGTTCATAAAAATGCTCACATGATAATTTGGGCAAACACAGCAAAGCCCAAGTGAGGGAAGTGATTAGATCAAAAATGAGCGAGCGACGCCACTTCGCGACAACAATTTAAGATGCGAAGGGTACGTTTTTAACGGTGCACAAGATTTCACATCAAGTTCGCGCACATGCAATTTTACCGCGACCAAACTGGCGTTGCCGCCGTACAGCACGTATGCCAAGAGTTCAGCAATTATTCACATGATTAAGCGCACAGCTCGCGCACGAGAAGTTAGTATGATTCAATGGTTACAAATACCTTAATTTTATTGGTGACGGTCCAAGAGATCGGCATGCGGTCCAGCTGGCGGGAAACAGGTTGCCTGTGGCAATTCATTCGCCGCTAAAACGGCCGACGTGTGAATGGTCTGGATGCGCCCAAAATGGCGACAAAGGCTGGTGCTTCAACAAACGCCGCTACGACGGCCAAACTAGCCCAAGTGATGTCCTACCTCAACGGAAACCTCGCACAACGAGCTAAAGGGAACACTCCCTTACGTGACGACGAACCGGGCATGGAATTCCATCACACCTACGCCTTGGCGTAATAAGATCGCCGCTAACGACACACACACACCTCCCTTGTTCAATGGCCGGAGTTCAACTGCCCCTTAAGGCGAAACAGTTTATCAAATACTTGCTGAAGCAGCACGAGACGGGAAAAGGCTGACGCCCCCGCCAAGGGCGGGAGCGCCGCACGAACACGCACAGTATCCGACCTCTTAGATCGACGGCTCTCGGCTGAATCCCCGCAAGAAGCGTTAGGACCCCCGAAAGTGGCGTGAGCCAAAACGGCGTTACCACGTGACTCTCGACAGCCAATGGCGATGCGCCCAATAAAACAAATAAGTTCCGGTGACAAAGACAGCGCGAGGCCTCGCAGTCACACCAACAGCGTAAATTCTAGAAGGTTCGGAAATCCTGCGAGCGTTAACACCCGACTGTCAAAGTATCAACAAAGGGGTGCCCCGGATGACGAGAAATACTGCGCTTGAGGCCAAATATGTGCAAAATCACTATTATGGAATTAGGCGATGAAGCCAAATAAGTAACTAAAAGGGTTTAACATACGGGCACGCTGCCCTAAAGCCTAGGTGGCTAATTAAAATACAAAATGACCTGAATCAAATGTGCGGAAGATGAGATTGTACTTGTGCGCAAAAATTGAAAATGGTTTTAAAATAACAAGTTGCCCTAAAGGCGTGAAATGCAATTACGCATCTACAACAGCAAAATGACTTAACAAGATCTTTTAATGTGTTTTTAATTTCATACAATTTTGATATTAACATTTTAGAATTTTTAACAAGAAATATTCTATTTCAATGTGTTCTTCCATAGAATTTTTAAAGTGTAATTGTACTCGTAATTAATGCAACTTCTTTAATTTTAAACAGATTTTTGATTAATCGAATATGAAAAAAATATATTTTAAATTGAGTCAATATAATAATTTAAAAAAATTAACAAGATTTCAATTATAATTATAAAAAATCACTATTAATATAAAATCAATAAAATTCCCCAAAAATGTTTTAATTTATTTAAACAAGTCATAAACAATACAAAGAAAATACATTATTTTTGAAGATTTTTAATCTCCAACTTCAATTTCTCAATCGTCAATTTATTGATTTCAATCTGCCGATTGTTTAATTGCACTTGTTGTGCATGTATATTTTTTTCACGTTCCTATTTAGTATTAAATTCTTCCTGAATTAATTTTAATTTTAAGTTTGTTATTTGCGTTTTGGCATCAAGCCAAGGCTGCATTTTTCGACCAGCTGGTGAGACATTGACGCTGTCATTTGCGCGTTTCCTCTTTTGAGCTTGCAGAGCTGGGTGCTTTTGTTTTCTTAACTGAGCCGGAGAATAACTGCTCCAATTATTTACTGTAATGCAGAAATATTGTTATGTAAAAACAAATTAAATTAATTGAAAAGTTACCTTCCGCGTTGCTCTCTTCATTATTTGTGTGTTGTTCTAAAAGGGCTCCATCTGTAGCGTGCGTTTCATATTGGGATTGCGGAACTGGGAGCTTTACTTGTTGCACTTTCCTCTGCGCACAACTGCTCCAACTGTTACTTACTGAAACACAAATACTGTTGTATTATAAAACAAATTAGGCAACTGTAAAAGTTACCTTCTGCATTGCTCTCAATAACTGAAAGATCGGTTACAAAACTTGTGAAACCCTCTTCACCTATTAATGCTTTCTCGGTACAAGCAGTTTTTTCAAATATCGGTTGCGATAAATAATCGCTGTCAAAGGTTGAAGCTGTTCCGTCGCAGCTTAATTTTATTAATCCTTTAATTTTGATATAAAGTGGATTATTAAATGTTGCTTCACATGGACCTCCACCAGTACCCAAAATTTCACTCCGACTTTTTGCAACAGCTCTACGAGTTTCCTTTTTCAGGGTTTCGTACTTGCTTCGAAGTTGTTCCCACGTACGATTCTGAGTCCCAACTGAATTAAATTTTTGACAAATATCTTGCCATGCAGTTTTCTGGATAAAAATAATATATATTAACATTAATACTGCTACATTGGCAAATGCAGAAAGCTTACCTGATGTGCCTTCGTAGCGAGTAGAACTGTGCGCGTATCGCTCCTCTGCACGTGAGTTAAGTTTTCTTCACGTGGAAAACACTTTTTAAAAATTGTAACTTTATTTATAAAAAGCAAAAAATACGGAGTTTACAAACGTCTTAATACAATGGGAGCGAATGCAGAACTAACTTCTAAAAGCTGCAGCTGAAGGTAATCACAATATGCACATACAAAGGCTTATTATAACTTATCTACAGATGTGTCCTATCTTAGCAGTGTAAGTTAGTCTAGGCATGGTAACTCCGCCATCCTCAGAGGGAATATTATATTTTAAAATATAATATTCTATATACATAAATACATATAAAGTGAACTCAATTATCCGAAGTGGATTTACAATGTACCAATGGTATTGGATCGAGTTCAATATCATTATCATTTATTTGCTGTCTTAAGGGCACTATTCTAAGTAATTTCTGAGCGATCGATATTCGTTTGTAGTAGACTTAAATGACTGTTCATATAGTAATTATCAATATTATAAGAACAATAATTAAAGAACTATAACTCATATGTTTATAACTAATGGAATCGATATTTTGCAGTGTCGATATTCCATTTGTTAATTTTGTTTGACTCTGAATGAGACTATGAACGTTAATAGGTGCCAAGTCGATTTTAGCTATATCGGTTTGGGTTGGAGCAGTAATTTGTAATTTGCCAATGGATGAAATTTGAATTTGTTTTTCTTCTGTAGAAGATGATTCGAAAGTGGTTAAAAGTTCATTTTGGTTTATCAAAACGGAACAATCGTTTGTAACGTGAATTAGTATTGATCCAATAGCGGTTTTCCTGCTTAAGGAATTAGTGCACTTTATGTCGATAATAGTGTCATTAGGAGAACTGATGATCCACGTAGATGGATTTAACTTTATTATTTTGGTAGAGTATAAATGGAAAATAAACGGTTGACAGGTTTTATTGCTTTTGAAGGTTAATAACTGGGTTTCACATAGTTTGGAATTAGGCATTGCAAAGTGGTTGTCTTGCGAACAAAAATAGTGAGAAACAGCAATTTGTTTACAACGGTTATTACCAACGGGAATGCTAAATTCGGTATTAAAGAGGAGAGTATTATAGGTTGGTATGATCATTTGAAAATACTCATTATTGAAGGCAGGAAACGGGATTAATTTGATATATTGATATTCCGAGAATGACTTTATGAGAGGGATTTCGTATATGAACGTAAATGTAGTGTTTTTTTGGTAGGCTTTAATTTCGATTAAAGATTCATATAAATGTAAATTTCCAGGTTTAACGGGGTAAGGTAATTTTAAAGTCCTTTTAATGGTTGTTTGTAATTCAAATAGGTTTTTCGATATGTGTTCTAAAGCGGATAAAAGATCATCATTGTCTATTAAAGATAAATGTAATTGTTGGTTTTGGGCGAAAGTCAGGGAGGTTTCTAGGTCTGTACAAGTCAAAATGAATATTTCCAAGGATTGAATTGACTGATCAAGAATGGCATAAGTAGAAAGTGTGCCTAAAATTTGATCATTATCTATTTTGGTGTTAAGGATTATTTTATTTAAATTTTCATTCAGGAGTTTTTGATTTTTTGCAATATTTTTAATATTTGTATTGAAGGTATTAATTGTGTCGTTTAGGATTTGTGCTTGTTCTTGTAAAACAGTTTTTTGGGTGTCTGAGGATTTAATTAATTTACTGATAAGTTCGTCATATCGTCTGCCATCTTCTGCATTAAGGTTACCTGTGATAAATTTTATTATGTCGCCAAGTCCGTTTATTATCGCTCTTTTTGATCTGGATTTAATGTGAATTTCGGGAAATAACTGTTTGATTAGTTGATCCGATTTATCTAAATATTGTTGTATTAGTAATAACTGGTTTTCATAATTGAAAGTGACTTCATGAGTGGTGGAGAGAGTATAAAGCCTAAATTGTTTATTTTTAAGCAAAGCAATAGTATTAAGCAGATTATCTTTAAGCGTATCGTAATTATATACTAATAGGGAGTAATCTATAGTTTTTATTAGAGTCCATGAGCTTTCTTTCATGAGAGCTCTTCCTTTGGTTAGGGGATATAACCCGGGGTTGTCGCGCAATTCTTGAATTGTCACGTCACTGTAGACGAAAGTCCAGGTGAGGGCGAAGAGGGTGAGTTTTCGTGTAATCGATAATGTTAAACGTTAAACGTGTAAATTGTGGAATGAAGTCGTTCTACTACAGAGTTCGATTGGTGATTGTAACGGGTTGTTACATGTAACTTAATTTTATGTAGATCTACAAAACTTTTTAGAGGTTGCTTATTGAATTCGCCATCGACGACTAGAGTGTCTGGTGCGGTAAAAGTAGTTATGAAGTTGAATATTTTTTCTGTTACGTCTATAAGATTACTTGACTCTAAATGGTATGCTTGGGCGAATTTTGAGAAAGCATCTATTATAGTAAGGTATTTTTGTCCTCCTATCTGAAATATATCTGCGTGCAAAGTATGGAGTGGTCGATTCTGAGTAGGCGTTAAATTTAAAGGTTGCTTTATTGGTTGTCTATTGTACTTTTGTTTCTTGCAAATTTGGCAATTATCTATATAATTTTTAATATCGTTGGCGATTTCGTTTTAAGTGTTCAATGGTTTCCGGGATTCCTCTGTGATTACTTTTATTTTCGTGATAGTTTTGAATTTGGCTGATTCTTTCATCTTTATCTAAAATGTATATAACTTGGGTGGTGCATCTAAAAAATTTGGGGGTATTATTATTAGATATTGAAATAATGTAGTTAGAAAATACTTTGTATAAATCGTCAGTGCGAAAGTAACAATGGTAGTTCATGTTAGGCAAACAATGTTCGATTAATAATTCATTAAATTTGTCATGCTTGTTGAATTGATTGATATAAATTTGTATTGATTGGTTTCCGTCGATATTTGTTGTCTTTATTCATTTTGGTAGGGGTGTCAATATGAATTGAATTTGGTGTGGAAAATGTTGAAGGGGTTTTCCGCTTATGGGTATAGCAGGGGTCGATTCTTCTTGCGTGTGTACTGTATTGGATATTTTTTTGTGATGTATTTTCGTCATTTTGTGTATCAAAATTAATAGTAGGGATGTAAAAGAGGTCAGTGAGGTTGGGCGTGTCCGGTCTATTTGGCACTACGCTACAATTATCGATATTAGGTTCTGGGGTATGAATTCTGTCAGAATTTTGCAGAATATTGTCTATGTCGTTCATGATTTCATCTGTTACGGTTAGGGGGTGAATTTCAACACGAGAGAGGGCGTCTGCTATTTTGTTTATTTTTCCGGGAAGATACTTAATTTCAAAATCAAATTCCTCCAGCTTTAATGACCAACGCGTTAATTTAGAATTCGGTTCCTTAAGGTTCCGTAGCCACACTAAGGGTCTGTGATCAGTAAAAAGTGTAAATTTAATTCCAAATAGGTACGGGCGAAATTGTTTAGTTGCCCAAACGATTGCTAAAAGTTCTCACTCGATTGTTGAGTATTTTTGTTCCGTTTCATTTAAGGTTCGCGACGCGTAACAAATTGGTTTCTGATTTTGAGACAGAACGGTTCCTAATGCAAAATTAGATGCGTCTGTAGTTAGTTCAAATGTTTTTGTGAAGTCCGGGTATTGTAAAACTGGTTCATTAGTAAGAATTATTTTAGTATGGTTAAAAGCCTTTATAAAGTCGGGGGTATGCTGAACATGGTTATCCCTTTTTAAACATTGAGTTAAAGGTTTGGTTATCTTGGCAAAATCCTTAATAAATTTTCGATAGTAACCCAATATCAGTTTTTGATTTCGGTAAAGGAAAGTTTTGAATTGCCTGTATTTTCGAAGGGTCTGGTCGTATTCCGTTTGCCGTTATTATGTGTCCGAGGTATTTTACTGACTTGTGCAAGAATTCGGATTTATCCAACTGAATTTTTAGATTTGTAACACGGCGCGGCATCTTTCGAAAATGCCTTTTAGTCCTGAAATGTGTTCTGCTAAGGAATTTGAATAGACAATTACGTCGTCTAGGTAAACAAGACATTGTGTAGGGGGAGACCTGTAAGGGCGGTATTTATCATTCGTTGGAAGGCAGCTGGGCATTTTTAAACCGAAGAGTAAGCGTTTGAATTGAAAATGTCCCTCTTCTGTAGAAAAAGCGGTCTTTTCACGATCTTTGTCTTCAATCTCGATCTGGTGGAAACCAGAAGCTAAGTCTAACGTTGAAAAATAGTTAGCACGGCCTAAATTATCTAACACTGTTTCTATGTTGGGAATGGGGAACTTATCTTCGATAGTATTCTCATTTAGCTTACGATAATCGATAACTATTCGCCATTTCCTATTTCCGGAGGCGTCCAGCTTTTTGGGTAATATCCAAATCCGGAAATTATACGGACTTTCGGAGGGTTCAATAATGTCGTCCTCTAACATTTTACCTATTTGAGTTTTGGCTTCTTCACGGTGCACGTGAGGATAGCGGTACGTTTTGGAAAAAATGGGAATTTCGTTTTTTGTTCTAATGTGATGTTTCGTTAAATTTGTTGACGATAAGGGTATCTCTGGATGTTGAAAAATTTCTTTATACTCATGACATAAATTTGTTAATAAGGAATTCTCTTCAGCGTTTAGATGATCTGTACGTAAATTATCTTTAAAATTTTGCAAAAGTAATTTCTTTGTATGATGTTTATGGGAATTTTGATTAATATGTTCGACATTATGGTTATTAATTTGAATATTGTCATTATCGTTAGTTTCTATATAATCTTCCAAATAAAGTGGATTATTAATTATCAAAAGCTGTGGTTCGTCTGACGTATTAATAACGGTGGTACAAAAATAGTTGTTGTGTAGGCGGACTAAAGCAGACGGCATAGCCAAATCATTTGTAAAGTTAAGCTTGGGTGCAATTTTATTACCATTTTTACCTACTGCAGGTATTTTTATCACTTGTTCTGTTCTTGGGGTATAGTATGTGCTACTAATGTATTTTTAGTGATTTTCGAAAAGTTTCCGGAGCAGTTTCGTTTTTGTATTTCTTTTTCTGTTTGGATTTCGTTAAAATAAAAAGGAATTACTGTTTTTTCAGTTTGTATGTGATTCCAACGGTAGTCAATGTTCGCGGGCAGTTTTGCTAGTAAGTCCGAACCAATCTACGTATTCTTGGTGGAAGTTATAAATATAAACTAAATGATCTCCTTCTTCATTGAAAAGACTAGGTAAAGGAATTTTTGCTACATATTGATGATTTGTTTTGCCATGTGAAGTTATAATTTCGAATGGGTGTTCGTAAATGGATTCTGGAAAATGCTGGTAAACAAATTCGGGGGATAATATTGTTTTGGAACTGCCAGTGTCTATTAAAAGTTTTTCGTTCGTTTTTGGGATAATGATGAATGGTAAAGAAGATTTTGGATTTATCGAAAAGGATTCAAGTTGTTCTCCGAGGCACATAGTGGAAAATTTGCGTCATATGTTGGGAAATTTACATTGGGTGTTTGTTCGTTCGCGTCATCTGCTTGTTCGGATGACATATCTGGGAAGTTATTGTATTCGTCGGCATTAGTATATCCTAGTTCGTTTTGGGAATAATCGGTTGTATTTTCTGGAATGTAGCCGAAATTTGGATCTAGCTCGTTATCAAAAGAAACATCTGCATAATTTAGTTCTTCACAGTGAAAGTTTCTGGGTTGAGAACTTTGTTGGATGTAATTAGTACGTTGATTTTGATTGAAGTTTGGGTAAAAAGGTCTTTGGGGTGAATTGGTACGTTGACCTTGATGTGAGGCCGGTCTTTTCTTAATCGTACTTGTATCCATGGGTTCTGGGCGATTTTGGGGTACAAAATTTCGTTTAGGGGCAAAAGCATTTTGACTAGGTCCTCCGAATCTTGGATTTCCAAAATTAGGATTCATCCCAAACTGTCGAGGTGGTAAATTGGGGTTAAAATTTTGTCTGAACTGAGTAGCTTGATTTTGTTGGCGAAACATAGCATTAGGGTTGTGATTAAAAGGGTATTGATAATTTTGGGAAGGTGGTATAAAATTTTGTTTTGGTTGGAAGGTTCTGTTCTTAAATGTTTGATTTACAGGCGTTAATCTTTGTTGCGGGTAGTTGTGACAAATTTTTTGAAAATACCGAATATCTAATTCCTCTTTTACATGCGTTAGGGCCGTCTCAAGGTTTTGAGGCGCTCTACTACGAAGAAAATTGCCTAGGGGTTCTAAAATCCTCCAACATAGGTTTTTAGGGCTAACGATTTTGAATCTTCTAGTTTGTAATTTTTAATAACTTGTACTTCCGGTCCTAGCGAAATTTTTGAGTTGAGAATAGCCAAAAGTGACCTAATCCTATTGTAGAAATCGATAGGTGATTCCTTTGGCGACTGTCTCATTCGAGTAAGAGCAATACGAATATTAAGTTCGGATCTTTGATCTCCAAAGTTACTAATTAGGGTTTGTTTCAGTTCATTCCATGAGTTATAAACTTGTCCGGCTACAACTTCTAGGGCTGCGCCTTTCAGTCGATTACGTGCTGATGACAATAGTAATTTATTTATGTACACATTAGCGTCTTCTTGTTGAAATTGGTTTACAATGTCTTCAACAGCTCTGATATATTCAGAAAGCTCTGAAGGGTTTCCATTATATTGCGGAATCTCGTTCAATAGGCTAGTGTGAAAACCTAGTGGATATCCCGCAAAGGGTGGAACTTGTTGGACTTATTGGACTTGCGCTTGGGGAATTGGCTGCTGTTGTTGCATAGCCATTTCGGAGTTAAGTCGAGGAGGTCTTAAAATTGTTCTCCTATTTATTTGAATTTGGGGTTGAGTACGAGGGTGAATATGACGTTCAGTTCCCTCGTTTTCACTTTCACTAGATTCACTCTCGGATGTCCTATCGCTTTCGGACATAAACTTAAAATTATTGTGTACCTATCATATATAATTTTAACTTAAAACTAGTACACTGCGGGTTCGTGTGCTTGTTAAATCCACAGCGTGTCTAATAAATCTTTATCGGCATTAAGTGTTAATCGCTAATCGATATAACAATGCTTAGATAAAAATCTTATAAAATTTATTGTTTTATTGCGTTGACTGTCGTTAAAAGGTATATTTACACCCTTTTAGGCAACCTAATAACGTACGATCGACACGGGACTGTAATATTTATTATTATTGTTTAAGGGTTGCAATTAGTAAGTGGATAATAATCGTGCTACCTATTCGTCTATCGAAGTAGGAAATTACATCGATTAATTATGCCAGTTACTTGCTTAAAACTAAATTATTATTTTGACACTGTAGCTCTAAAAGGCGAGCGTTACTTAGAACTAAATTTTACTCACATAAACATATTTTCTTGGCGATCCTTCGAAGCGGGTGGAATCGTCTAGGTGTCTCCAATAAACTGGGTGTCTCCAATAGACTGGGTGTCTCCAATAGACTGGGAAACTGGAACCAGCGTTGCTATTAACCGGGGCGATGTTTGTCCCACTCGAACAGCGGTTTTGGTCCTAGTTGTAGTTTTTTAAATGAAGTCGACTTCCTTCCTTCGGCGATGCTTGTCCTCCAGACAGGAATCGGAACTTCAAAGGCGGTGGCAAATTAAGACTTTGGAAAGTCAAGGAGCTGAAGTTTGATTATAGATTTTCGAAAAATCTCACTAGAGCCCTTTTGCCATCCTACAGCGACTACGCCAGTTAAGTTTTCTTCACGTGGAAAACACTTTTTAAAAATTGTAACTTTATTTATAAAAAGCAAAAAATACGGAGTTTACAAACGTCTTAATACAATGGGAGCGAATGCAGAACTAACTTCTAAAAGCTGCAGCTGAAAGTAATCACAATATGCACATACAAAGGCTTATTATAACTTATCTACAGCTGTGTCCTATCTTAGCAGTGTAAGCTAGTCTAGGCATGGTAACTCGTGTGTACATTATAAGTTTTGCACAGAGCCTAATAGATATATTTTATAAAATTGATCTCTTGTGAGTGATAGAAGTGAAAACAAAATGGTGTTTACGCAAGGACAGTTAAAAGACATACGTGAGACCGTAAGAAGTACACTAGAAGAGGAGGCGTTTTTAGAAGCCATTACAAAATTATTACAAATGGTGATAACCAAACTTGAAGGTAAATTGAATGAGTTAACGCAAAAATGTGAGGTCTTGGAAAAAACCGTTGTGAAACTCAAAAAAGAAAATGAGGAACTAGTAAATGTCGCCGATAACCTTGAGCAATACACTAGACGCAACAGCTTAAGGATTTTCGGAATCAAAGAAAAACCTGGCGAAAATAATAAAGATGTGGAAGAAACCATCCTGCAAATGAGCAACAATCAACTAGATGTTTCTATTACTTCAGATAACATAGACCGGTGTCACAGGGTCGGGCCAGTTATGAAAGTCGGATCTCGAAGGCCAATCACTGTGAAATTTGTGAGCCATCGGTATCGGTCGTCAGTATTTGCCGCAAAAAGGAAATTAAAAGGTAGCAAAATAATGATCCGGGAAGATTTGACGAAGGCCCGGGTTAATTTATTTAACAACGCAACGGAACGATTCACTCTCAGAAACGTATGGACTAGCGATGGGACAATAATAATAAATAAAGACAATAAGAAATTCTACATAAATACCATGCGAGAACTAGATAATATGTGCAATAAAATGGGTAATTAAAATGTGGAGGCGATTACGCGTATTGTCACAACTACTTGTAAATTTTGGGTATTTGATTTATTTTTGTCATTTGTCATTTAATTTAATCAAAGTTATTTGCTAAGTTACTTTGGTTTTTAGGAAAATATAATTATATGAGTTTTAAAATTGCTCACTTAAATATTAGATCAATAAACACAGGTTTTCATGAATTTAAAGAACATATCCTGGGGTGTGATTACGACATCGTTGCATTATTGGAAACGTGGCTAACTACGAATGATTCCGAACACATTTTTAATATCAAAGGTTATAATTTTATAAGAAAAGATCGCCAAACTCATGGCGGCGGCGTTGCGTTCTATATTAAAAACAAAACCTCTTACTTTCTAATTAATATGAACAACACTGATTTGGAACAACTGTGGTTATCTATTAAAATTGGAAACAAA
Organism: Agriotes lineatus; assembly: GCA_940337035.1. NCBI lineage: Eukaryota > Metazoa > Arthropoda > Insecta > Coleoptera > Elateridae > Agriotes > Agriotes lineatus. The sequence continues at coordinate 73,739 of CALNHX010001976.1, read as the reverse complement.
CAAATTGCTTTTGGGGTAGTCTACCGTGCAGGTAGAAAAGACTTTTATGAATTTTTAAATAATTTTGAAGATTTTATCTCTAATATTGCTCCTAACGTGAACGATTTTTTCTGTATCGGAGATTTCAACATTGATATTTTAAATTTAAATAATAACACGACTTTAAGATTTATAAATGCGTTGGAAACATTTGGTCTGAAGCAAATTATTACCGAGCCTACAAGGGTAACCAGATTTTCATCCACTCTTATTGATTTAATAATCACTTCTAACAAAGATTTGGTAACCCAAAGTGGTGTGGTAAGTATGCATGACGTTTCTGATCATTCATTGATTTATTGTCATTTGAACTTCAAACCAACTGCTGATCAACAGCTCTTAAAAACGTATCGAGATTTTAAAACTTTTGATTATGATCGCTTTCTTCCAAATTTATTTGCACTACCGTGGTATCAGATCTACCGGTTATCAGATATTGACCATAAAGTGAAGTTTCTTAATGATAATATTATTTTATTTGATTTATGTGCTCCTGTTAGAACAGCCAGATTTACTAAACCTAAGGCACCGTGGTTAACAGAAAATATTAAATTTATGATGAATCTGCGTGATAAAGCATTATCCAAGTTAAAAAAAACGAAAGTTCAAGCACATTGGAATTATTATCAAGATTTAAGAAACTTCACAACTAATGCTGTTAGACGGGAAAAACGTGCTTACTTTGAATCTATTGCAGGAGTAACTAACAGTAAATATTTTTGGAAGGCATTGAAAACTCTCGATATCTACAGTAAATCTAAAAATTCTGATATTCCTGAACATATTGGTAGTGTTGACAATAGTAATGACTATTTTTTTTTCTAGATGCAGTTACCAAAAATAAAGCAGTGCCAGATGATACATTTCTCAATTATTACAATTCTATCTTGGTAGCAAATCTAACGAATACGTTCAGCTTTACTCTTGCTTCCGAAAATGACGTAGTGAATGTTTTAACCACAATAAAGTCTAACTCTGTTGGGGTAGACAATATAGGTATAGCCATGATAAAACTATGTTGTCCTTTTCTGATTCCCTATTTGCTCCACATTATTAATTCCTGTTTATTAAATGGGTACTTTCCTAGTGCGTGGAAAATAGCGGAAGTTTTACCTCTCCCCAAGGTTAATTCACCTTCTAGTTGTAAGGACCTACGTCCTATCAGTATTCTACCAGCTCTTTCAAAATTATTGGAGAAAATTATGACAAAACAAATCCGCCAGTACCTACACACACAAAACATTTTACCTCCTACTCAATCTGGTTTCACACCAGGGTACAGTTGCCTCGCTGCTCTTACATGTATTACTGATGATATTTTCACAGCCACTGACAATAGTATGCTAACAATTTTAACACTTTTAGATTATTCCAAAGCCTTTGATATGATTGATCATGATTTGCTTTTAGCCAAACTACACTATTTCGGTTTTAATAAGGACGCCGTTGATTTATTGGGTAGCTTTCTCAGGGGTAGATATCAGCAAGTTAAACTTCACGATAAAATCTCTAATCGAAGAGCAGTGACAGCGGGTGTTCCGCAAGGCTCCATACTGGGACCCCTTTTGTATATCATTTATACATCGGATTTTATAACCTCTATTAAATCATGTCGCTGTCATTTTTATGCTGATGATACGCAGCTCTATCTTTCCTTTGACATCTCTAACATACATACTGCTATCCAAGCAATCAACAGTGACTTATATAATCTGATAGATATCTCGAGAAAACACTGTCTTATCATTAACTCGCAAAAGTCAAATGTTATGCTTTTTGGTAAATCTTCCATACGAGAGCGAGCCTTGCCTTTGGTAAATATCTGCATAGAAAATACTCAGCTATCTATTAAAAGTTCCTTTAAAAATTTGGGCCTAATTATCGACCATAACTTTAGATTCAAAGATCACATAAATAAATGCATTCAAAAAGCCTATATGAATCTAAAAAACCTATATCTCTGTAGGCATTTCTTGCCTCAAACCGCAAAAATCTGTTTATCTGATGCTTTGGTTCTGTCACATTTTACTTACGCTGATACAATATATGGTTCTTGTTTAGACAGTATTGATGTCAAACGAGTGCAAAGAGTGCAAAACTCATGTTTACGATTTATTTTTGGCTTAAGAAAGTTCGATCATGTATCCGACAAACTCTCTCTAATTAAATGGTTGAACATGAAAAATCGTAGGTCACTGCATTTTGCCTGCTTATCCTATAGGCTGATAACTTCAAAAAATCTTGATTATCTCTACAATAAACTACGATACAGAACTGACGTTCACAATATCAATATAAGGAGTAAAGGGCTTTTAACTTTGCCTGCTCACAAATCAAGTGTATAGGAATGCTCTTTTTCATATAACATTGTCAAAATGTATAACTCCCTTTCTTTATTTTCTCAGACACTTAGTGTTCTTAAATTCAAACGTCTTTATCATGATTATCTACTTGAAAATCAGTAAAGCAGCCATCAAATTCTAATTCCTGGAGGTGTGTTTATTGATCTACTATGTACTATGGTACTATTTACTATTTTCGTTGATTTTCTTCTTTTTATTTTTCTTCATTTTACTAGTTCCTTTGTCGTGTTACTGCATTTTTTGTATGTAATTGTTGTATAATAAACATCGAGCACATTAACGTTATAAATAGATACATATATTTTTTTGCTAATTATATTTACGGTTAAGTGGAAGAACAGAACCATTACGCAACACGTGACCAGCTAATCTGCCCGACAACTTTTAACGGTCGCTCCGAGTACCCGATAATTTATCCTATCGACAAAGTGGCCAACAAAAATATCCATACATTGTATTACGACAGAATTCGGTTTGCCGGCAAGATAACGCTATCGGGTAGTATATCGGCATATTGTACAACCGGGCCTTAGAAGAATGAGAAAGTGTGTTGCTTACGGTAAATATGTTAAACTTTTCTGCAGCGGATGCGGTTACCAATAGGACATGTGCACTTACGCGCGAGCATATCTACAATGTACGAAATATCTGGATTTGATGAACTGCTCATTTTAAATTCCATACCCAGACCGAAGTTGTAAAAATGCATTTTTTGTTAACGAACACAACTCCTCTGGTGTAATTTCACCTTCAGGTTTATCTATATCTCTAATGATATTATGCAGAACACAAGCGCATTTAACAATCTTATATTATAAGAGCTGATGCCGCCGGCCGCCGTCCGATCGTAAGCACTGGCGCGCGCACATGCCGATCGTAAGCACAAGTGGCAAGACCGTCAACAGCAAGCATTTGTATTGTTAACGCTGGCAGGGCCGGACGTAGGCTGGCTACCAGCTTAAGCAAGCATTTTTATTGTTAACCGTTTCTTTACGCTGGCAGGGCCAGACGTAGGCTGGCCAACGCGTTCTAGTAATATCAATATTTTCTGATTTTACAGCAATTGCTGTTGTAAAAATTATAAATTTATATACTAAAATCCCAAACGTACATTCCACCATTTGACGAGCATAGGACAATTGATAATTATAAATTCGTTTTTTCCTGTCGAGGCTTTTTCGTGGATATAGTTTCATGACATGTTCCGTCAATCGAAAAGCTTCATCACCAATTACAACATACGGTAATGGTTCTCCATTTTCTTGATTGATTTATCCTTCGGTAAATCTAATAATCTGTCCTGTTTCAATAATTTGCTAAACCGAGTATTTTCTAATACCCCGCCGTCACTATTTACCGCGAGATCCAACATCAATAATTAAAAATTTGTAATTAGAATCCGCAAGCGCTAAAAGTATTATAGAATGAATAGATTTATAATTAAAATATTGAGATCCACCATTATGGGGTTTTTGAATTCTAATGTGTTTTCCATCTAAAGCACTACCTATACAATTGGGAAAATATTTTTTCTTTTTGAAGCCCTCAGCTATACTTATCCAATCGTCTTGTTTCATCATCATGTATCATGTAGCCCCTTATTGGGGAAAAGGGCGCCCATGGGGGCGTTTCACTAGCATGTAGATATGACGTGGTAAGGATGCTAGTCTCACGCACTATCTTGGGTCCGTCCGGCTGTTGTAATTCTGTTTGTTAATATCTTCCATTGTTCTCTATCTCTTGCCATTCTTTTTGCTTCATTCCAGCTTAGTCCAGTTTGTTTCAATTCTTCCATGATTGTTCTTCTCCATGTGTTAATTTGGTCTGCCCCTTTTTCTTTTCCCTGTCCTGTTATATTCCAGCGCTTGTCTTGTTATATTTCCTGTTGGTTTCCTGAGAGTGTGGCCGATCCATCTCCATTTGCGTTTCTTTATTGTCACCTCTGTTCTTTCTTCGTCCGTCATCTTCCATAGATCTTCGTTGCTAATTACTTCCGGCCAGAAAATTCCACATATGATTCTAAGGCATTTATTTATGAATGTCGAGACAAGACGACATTCATCGTCTTGGTTAGGAAATACTAAATATTCCTTTGAAAGGATGTCGTATAATCGCAACATCTGCATAATGATCACAGAATATTGTTTGGGCTTATTCTAAATCTGTAGGATGATGACGCAAAGCTTTCCCCATTTGCTAAAAACCTAAATATTAATATTAGTCATAATAATTTATCATTTCTATAGTAGAGCTTTTCGTAGAGAGATGGCTAATCTTTTTTCGAAAGAAATACTCTTGCGATAGCTCGTATTTCTAATTTTAAACAAAGGTTTTATTTTTGAGGTTAAAACATTTTAACAATCTTGTGACATTCTGTAGTAGTTCTGAAATTTTTGGGAATCTTGCAGCAGTTATGGCGTAGGTACATGATATTCACTCATTTGTTTTCGATGAAAATAAATATCTCGAACCCATACTGATTTCCGTTATTTTATGCGATCACACTGTTATTATTTGGGATTCAATAGTTACTATAAAAACTATTAAAACAATACAGATTTTTGAGTTTAGACGTGTTTACTTGAGACTAACCTTAACTGACGACAGATACCGACCGACACTGTATATAACAAAATGATTGTAGGTGTTAAATCACTAGTTTTTATTACACTGAACAGATTCGCCTGGAGGCTGTGGAAATCAGGCGTCCGTTACGTTATTTTGCTGGTTCCATCCCTTATGTTAAGCGCAGAACTGAGACAGCAGTTTCCGCTTTAAGACAGCTTAGTCATGCCACTTAACGGGATGATAATTCGTCACTGTGTGAGATGCAGCCTCACATCCCTTAATTATTTATAGGCTTGGACCCACAGCGACGCAGTAAGTGAATCTAACAAGTAAATGCAGACTGGTTTATTACAAAAATAATTGTTCTATATATACAAACAAATTTGCTTAGATCATAGTAATATACAAAGTTCATTTCTAATAACAGGTGCAATGTATTATATTCAGTAGGTTAATTTACTAGTATTGCAAAACAATACTCAGCGGTTTTGCTTCCGTGATATGATATGGACTCCATGAACTCGAGCGTCTTTTATGCTGAGCTGCGATTGTAGGCATTTAAACCTTGTCACGGCCTTGCGTAATTGTGTACGCGAAGCCGTGTAAAAATGCTGAGCGGCGACTGCGAGGTGTTTAAACTTGACTGTGAGTAGGTCGCCGCGCTTGCATAATGCAATATTGCGTTTTTGGTGGCTTTTAACTTTTAGAATGTTTCGTAAAATTTAAATGAATAATTATAAATTTATATCTGGTTAATCTGTTAAAGACAAGATTAAACATATTGCCAATTTTAAGCCACAAAAAAGCAAACCGATAAATTATATTGTTTCTTCGAGATTGAGCGTTTTGAGAGGATATTCTTCTGCCTGGGGTTGTGCGGGTGGTGGCTTCCTTCGTGTTATTCGTTGCCGAATGTAGTAGATAGCTCCTAGTAGGGCAGCGGTTCCCAAAAGGCTGCCTGTGACCCCAAATAGACAGGTGAGAATGATGTCGGATGGCTTTCCAGGTGAAGTTTTTTATATGCTCCTGGAAATCTAACTGCGATGCTTGTAGGTCTTCGAAGTGGTCTGACTGAGTTAGTACAGGTTCCTCTGCGATTTCTGAAAATGAGTTTGTTGTGATTGGGTTGGTAATATTGATACTGATAGCCTTGGAGTATCCAGCCAGGATCTTGTATTTTCTGTTGTGCCTTGGGGTTAATGTATTCCTCGCAGTTTGGATGATGCAATCCGATGAAATTTGAATTACACCTGTAGTGTTGACGGTGACTTCTTCCCTGTTTCCACTACAAGTGATTGCTATGCGGGTTGGCTTACTGACTACAAATAGCCAGGTGTTTTCCATGTACAATTGTTTCCAAATAATGGACTGGATGCGATGTCTTCGTAGGAGACATTGACTGGTTTCTACTCGATGATATATATCGTCAATGATGCAGTTTGGGTTGTTTTCAATTCCTTTAACTACCGTTGGACTGCAAACATAGGTAGTGGGAGAAATTTGTAGCTCTTCTTTGAATTCTTCATCTGTTTCGTGGAAGTACATTTGTAGGTTGTAATCCACAGCGAAGATTCCTTTCGGCACATCGATCATCCAGTAGGATCCATTGCTGATTTGGAGAGGAATTGGTGTCACTTTAATTAAGGAGTATTCCGTTTTTTCCACTATGATGAAATACCCTTGGACGTTGATGTAGATGTCGTCATGCCCAATGTCAACCTTTAGAATTGGTGTTGGTAATATCTCCAAATTTGGTGAAAGTTTACTGGTTGCATTAGCGAGGATCTGTTTAATTTGAGCAGGTGTTATTAGCTCGTACAGATTACCTTGCTGGAAGTGAACGTTTAAGATGTGAATATGGTAGTTGCACAGTTCACTAATTACATTTGTGGCGACTTGGTACACACTGATGATGTGAATATTTAGTCGGTTGGAGTCGGTTGCTTTATACCATTTGTCCATGTTGTTAATGGCCCGGATTCCTTGGTTTAATTTTTCTTGGAAATGTTCCAGCTTCTTGTCGATTCGTTCTTCGGTTTCATTAAACCTGGAAAGTGCTGATAGCAAGAATTTGGATTGTTGACTGTCCATTTTTATTAGTTCCTGTTGATTCTTGTCTAGCCTGTCTATATCTTGATAGACTTCATCGTTGACTCCAAAAATTGATGTTAATACTGTGCCAAGGACTCCTCTTTTTTCTCGTCTTGTTATTATTTCTTCCATACCATCTCTAATCCATTCCATATGCCTTTTCTGTTCCAGAAGATGATGCACCAGTGTCTTGCATAATGTGTCTTCGGACAGTTCTTTTGCAGAGTCGCAGAGATTGTCGAATTTGTCTACCATGTCTGTGACTGTTTCGAAGTCTTCTTCGATCTTCCCCCTCTCGAACTGGATTTCGATCCGGAATGTTCCTCTCTCAATCTTCCCGTGTCCAATGTGTTCTACATAGTACCCGCTGTCTGGTTTTTGGATATTAAATTCTGCTTTACTTAATGTATTGGTGGTAAGAAGGGTAAAGATGAGTAACAGCAGTTTCCATTTGGACGCGACAGATTTCCTTGGTGCTGGGGATGATCGTGTCTGGATAATGTTAGTTGAAATTTTTCTTCTGCCTCTGGTTCCTGCGATTCCTCGGTAGTTGCTGGTAATGGAATGATGCTGCCTATGGATCGTTTTAGCTGATGTCCTCCTGATTTCTGGAGCGTCACTACTCGTACTGATCCATCGGCTGCTGGATGAGTTGCAGTGACTCTTGCTAAAGGCCACTTACTAGGATTGATACTATCTTCTTTGATTAACACTAAATCTCCAACTTTAGTGTTCTCCAATGGTTTCTTCCATTTGTTTCGTTGCTGTAGTCCATGAAGGTAGTCCGAGCTCCATGATTTCCAAAAATCTTGCTTGATCTTTTGGATTATCCTCCAACGATTCGATAGATTTGAAGATATTGGAGTGTTGATTGGGTCTGGTGGCGATATGATTTCCCTCCCTATTAGGAAATGGCCTGGCGTCAGAGCAGTTGTGTCCTCAATATCGTTGCCTTGTGGACATAGAGGACGTGAGTTTAGGCAGGCCTCAATTTGGCAGAGAAGAGTTGTTAACTCTTCAAAGGTGAGAGTAGCGTGGCCAATAGTTCTCTTCAGATGATGCTTCATTGATTTTACCCCTGCTTCCCATATCCCTCCGAAGTGAGGGGCTATTGGAGGGATGAAGTGCCATTGGGTACCACCGGTTGCTAAGGTTTCTTGGACAACTGGGCCTTCAATTGTTTGGCGGGTTTCCTTGTCCAACACTTTTCTTGCGCCAACGAAGTTTGTTCCGTTGTCGCTGTATAGGTGTGCACAGCGTCCTCTTCGGGCAGTAAACCTCCTGAAGACTGCTAGGAAGCTGTTGGTTGTCATGTCGCTGACGGCCTCTAGGTGGATTGCCTTGGTTGATAGACAGACAAAAACAGCAATGTACCCTTTGTGCGAAGAATGCCCTCTTCCCTTGGATGTTCGGATCTGTATTGGGCCGGCGTAGTCCACTCCGGAATGGAAGAATGGAGGAGTTGAATTCACTCTGGTTGATGGAAGATTTCCCATCAGTTGCTGTGCTGCCTCTGCTTTGTATCGTAGACATCGGAAACACTTCTGGATGCTGGAGCTGACTGCTTTCTTCGCGTTGATGATCCAATATTTTCTTCGGATATATGAGAGAGTGAGTTGGGTGCCACCGTGCAGCGTGCGTAGATGCGCCTCTTGGATTATTAGTTTGGAAATATGACTGGAGTACGGGAGTATGATTGGGTGTTTTTCATTGAAGGACAAGGTGGAATTTTCTAATCTTCCTCCAACACGGATTATTCCATGCTGATCGATGAAGGGATTGAGGTTGGCAAGCTTGTTACTGGAACTCACATATTTGTTCTGCCGGAGTTGAGATCCTGTTGCCCTCAAAATAGGATCACTTCCTTGGATGACCTTAACGAGTAGGAGGATGGTGTCGTCCATTTCCTTCACTGATAGGCATCCTGATTGAGTGGGAAGTCGCTTACACTTGTTGATGAATCTTCGGCAATGTGACATGACTCGTACCATTCTTGTTAGAGAAGAAAAACGATGAACGACTTCGTTCTCGTCTTGATGAATGGTAGTTTGATGCACAGTGTAACTTCTTGCTTCTTCCTCGGTGGTTGCGGTGTCTGGTTGACACGGCCATGAACTCTTGTTAACTAGCCAGCTCGGTCCGTCCCACCATAGGAGATGATTCTTTAGTTTTTCTGGACTAGTGCCTCGGGAGATGACGTCTGCAGGATTCTCTTCGGATTTGACGTGGTTCCAATGTTGAGCCGGAATTAGATTGTTGATTTCGGCTACTCGATTCGCGACGAACGTCTTCCATCGTACCGGGTCTCCTTTTATCCATCCTAATGTAACCATGGAGTCGGTCCAGGCGAAGATAGACACCTTAGGAAGGTCTAATGCTGCAATTACCCTTTGAAGTAGATTGGAAAGGAGTACTGCTGCGCAGAGTTCCAGTCTTGGTAATGTCGTCTTGGCTCGGGCTGGTGCCACCTTGGATTTGGCTATTAATAAGGATACCTTGACTTGGCCGGATGATGTGGTGACTCTGGTATAAATCGCGGCCCCGAAAGCTCTTTCGGAGGCGTCACAGAATCCATGCAGCTCTACTAGAGATTCCCTTTTGATAAACAACCACCTTGGTAAGGTAATTTCTTCCACTGCCTTGAGTTGAGACCTGAGCGTCTCCCATTTGCCTTGGATATTTTCAGACACTGGGTCATCCCATTTGATATTTTCGAGCCATAGTTCTTGGATGAGTAGCTTGGCAGTGATGATGACGGGTGCTAACCATCCCAATGGGTCGAAAATTTTGGCAACTTCGGATAGTATGGTGCGTTTGGTGGATTCCTGTTGCTTAACGTCTACCTTAAAACAGAAAACATCTTCATATGGAGACCAGTGAATGCCCAAGGACTTTTTTACGCCGTCTTCACTTATTTCGAGGTATGTTTGTTCCTTTAACTCTTCTGGGAGTTCTTGAATGATGGCTGACTCATTACTGCACCATTTATGTAGAGTAAAGCCTCCACGCTTTAGTAAGGAAATGAGCTGACCTTGTTGTTGGATCGCTTCTTCCACAGTATCGGCCCCAGAAAGCACGTTGTCCACGTAGAAATCTTTCTTCACTGCTTCTGAAGCTAATGGAAATGAGACCTTTTCGTCCTCTGCGAGTTGATGCAAGGTTCGAATGGCAAGATAGGGAGCTGATGCGGTTCCATAAGTGACGGTGCACAGCTTATATTCCCTGATTGGCTGTGATTTGTCGAATCTCCATAGGACTCTTTGGTACTCCTGGTCTTGGTTGTTCATTCTGATTTGTCGGTACATTTTTTCAATGTCTGCAGAAAAAACAATCCTGTGTGTTCTCCATCGAAGTAGAATGTCGACCAGTTCTTGCTGAAGTTTAGGTCCAGCGTACATCATCTCATTTAAGGATTTTCCGTGAGAGGCCTTGCTAGAGGCATCGAAAACGACACGAAGCCTGGTTGATGAACTTGCTTCTCGGATGACGCCATGGTGGGGAATGTAATACTTGCCGTTATTCTCATCTTCCTTTGCCACCTTTTCCATATGTCCTAAATCCAAGTATTCTTGCATGAATTTCTTGTATTGGACTGCTAGATCTTGATCTTGTCCTAATTTTTTCTCCAGATGTATGAATCGTGCCAATGCTGAGGGTTTGGACCTTCCCATGTGTACTGGAGTTTGTTTGAATGGAATCCTTACTACGTATCTTCCATCTACGTCTCGCTGGACTGTGTCTGTGAATTTATTTTCACATACCTGATCATCTGGGGAAAGTTTCCTTTGAGGAGAAGCCTCTTCAATGTTCCAGAATTTCTGCAACTGCTCATCCTCTTCAATTTTGGCAACCATGGTGTTGACCTTAAGGCTGGTGGGAGGTCGTCTTCCCATGGTTCCTGATAAGATCCATCCCAATTCGGTATTCTGTCCTAGGATGCCATCTTTGGATTTCTTGATTCCCTCGAGAATTATTTGGGAATATTCTTCAGCGCCTAGAAGTATATCTATGGGGCCAGGTCGGTTGAAGGTTGGATCGGCGATGAAGACATGTTTCCAGGTATCCATTTTTATGTTCGGAATGGGTGATGAAGGCATGGTTTTTGTAAGTTTGGGAAGTACCAGTAAAGTAACAGGTAAGGAAAATTTACTTGGAAATCTTGGCGTAATCAAACCTGTGATTTTCCATTTTGCGACTTTTGTTTCGCTGTTCCCAATTCCGGAGATTTCTGCTCGAACCTTGGTCCTGGGTAACGCTAATAATTCGGCTGCGGCTTCGGTGATGAAGGAACCTTGAGACCCTGGATCTATCAAGACCCTCAAGAGATGAGTCATCCCGGATGCTGCCTTAACTTGAACCGTTGCTGTGGCCAGTAGCACTTGGCTCTTCTTTGCGCCTAGGTTGGCGGCAATGATTGTGGGTTTTGGCTTCTTCTCTGGAGCGTTGGAGGTCTGCATGGCTGCTGCGTGAGAAAACGTCTTCATCTTCGGAGCAGGTATCGGCTTTGATGGCGGCTGTGCCTTGTGAAGCAGAGTATGGTGTGGAAAGCGGCAGATTTTGCAGTTATAATACGAACGACATTGTATATTAGAATCGTGTCGCAAACATCGAAAGCACAATCGGTAGGTTCTTACCACTTCTTGCTTTTCGTGGGTGGAGAGCCTCTGGAATTGACCACAGTTATCGATGTAATGATCCCCATTGCACATCTTGCAGTTGAGATATCCGGCAGCGTAATTTTTCTGTGGCTTGTCCTGAGTTGGTTTTCGAGCTCCATCAATGGATTCCAAGGATTGGAACCGCATTTGTAAGAAGGCCATTAGAGTTTGGTGATCCTGAACTTCATTTGGGCACTGAAGCGACTGCTCATATAATTTGTTAGTTTCAGGATCCCATTTTCGAGTAATAACTCGGTTAATCCACGGACCCCAGCTGTCGGTGGAAATGCCCAAATTTTTGATTGCTTCCACACATTCCTTAGTGGAGTCATGCAATCTTTTCAACCCTTGGGCTGATTCCTTGGAGAGGACCGGCTGATCGAAGATGGTGTCTAGCAATTTGGTTAGAATAAGGCGATTATTTTGATACCTTTGTTGCAGCAAATTCCAAGCGGTGTTGTAGTTGGCTTGAGTCACTGCGAGATGCTGGATTAGTCGGCTGGGCTCTCCCTTGACATGCGTTTTTAAATACTGCATTTTGATGACATCATCCATGTTTTGGTTGTCATCTACTAATTTGGTGAATAGGTCCTTAAAAGTGGCCCATTCCTCATAATTTCCCTCGTATATGGGGATTTTAACTTGAGGAAGCGAGATGGCTGATGCTTGCTCGTTCCTTGTTGGTGCTTGTAACAAATTAATTAAATTTCGGTACCTGTCTTTCAACGTAGTAAATTCAGGACTGAAGTGCGTCTGGTTTGAATCCATCTCGTTAGACATGACTTCTTCGTCCATCTCGATCACCCGGTCCCATTCTTCCTTTAATTCCCTCTTTGTGATGGCGGGCCTTCCGAGTGCTTGTTCCAGTTCGGCGTCGTCCAAAGATTGCTTAAAATTCTGCATCCGAATCTGCAGTTTTCGGATACGAACCTTTTGCTCGGGATTTACAACTGTTTCCTCTCGCCTCCTAGTTTCAGAGGGGTCGGGATTTTCAGTTGCCTTTAAACAGCTCTGCAAATAACTTTTTGCTTCGCAGTAGATGGCTTTAATTTGTTCGTAATACCCTGTGGTAAAATAATTATGTGTAGGAATACTTAGCTGCACCATTTTGGCGTGATTTTTGGTCACGGCGTTCCAAGTTTCGTCCAGCGTCTTGTTTCGGCTGGCGATGTAAGCTTCTGTTTTTCGGCTGGCAGGGTCCTTTTTGCTGTTGGAAAATACCTGCGTGATCTTCTGGCCGAGTTCTTCTTGGGCGACAGCTAGCTGATTGAATTCCTCCATATTGTTTGCCATTTTCGGGGAACCGGGTGGGTTGGTAGATGTTGTTTTCTTCTCGGGATGTACCTCTTCTTAGTTGTAGACAGATCCGGCTCGAAGGACCATGAACAGATTCGCCTGGAGGCTGTGGAAATCAGGCGTCCGTTACGTTATTTTGCTGGTTCCATCCCTTATGTTAAGCGCAGAACTGAGACAGCAGTTTCCGCTTTAAGACAGCTTAGTCATGCCACTTAACGGGATGATAATTCGTCACTGTGTGAGATGCAGCCTCACATCCCTTAATTATTTATAGGCTTGGACCCACAGCGACGCAGTAAGTGAATCTAACAAGTAAATGCAGACTGGTTTATTACAAAAATAATTGTTCTATATATACAAACAAATTTGCTTAGATCATAGTAATATACAAAGTTCATTTCTAATAACAGGTGCAATGTATTATATTCAGTAGGTTAATTTACTAGTATTGCAAAACAATACTCAGCGGTTTTGCTTCCGTGATATGATATGGACTCCATGAACTCGAGCGTCTTTTATGCTGAGCTGCGATTGTAGGCATTTAAACCTTGTCACGGCCTTGCGTAATTGTGTACGCGAAGCCGTGTAAAAATGCTGAGCGGCGACTGCGAGGTGTTTAAACTTGACTGTGAGTAGGTCGCCGCGCTTGCATAATGCAATATTGCGTTTTTGGTGGCTTTTAACTTTTAGAATGTTTCGTAAAATTTAAATGAATAATTATAAATTTATATCTGGTTAATCTGTTAAAGACAAGATTAAACAACACTGAACAAAGTTTTTTTAGAATTCTTTAGCTTTTAACAGACACCTATGTCAACTTGGGAATGATGCAAAAACATATTTAAATTTTATAACAATTTAATTACCAATTACAATATTAGTAACTATATTATAAAATGAATCGCTTCCACTAGATGGTGGCGTAGGTGCAACATCTACCATTTCTCTGAAACAAAATTAAACAATTAGTATGGGAGGAGCTTGTACCATGGGCCGGATTTTTTCAATAATTTTTTAAAATTTTTATTTCGCAGGTTTTTTATTTACCTTTTTTGTTCAACACGGACCCAGTATACAGTAGTATCACATACAAACGTAAAATTTCATTACAAAATAAAATGTCGATTGTACGCAATTTTTAATTCTTTTTAAATAATGGTCCAAGGTACAACACTCTGGTTTGTACCTTGGACCATATAGTCTTGTACCTGGGGACACAATTTAAAAAAATGAAAATCAAGAATAAAACATTTTGTTGTATATTCAACATTATACAAGTTAAAATTAATATCAAATATATACATTTCTTTTTGTCGTTTCGATAATCCATCTTGCTGCGGCTCTGGAAGTTTAAACAAAATGTCTTGCTTATCTATACCAAATTCTTCACTATTTGCCCTAAAAAATTTATGAGTTGATTGCAGTCTTTTTAAATATTTAATCGTTAAGCAAGGTAGTAAACTTGTTAATTCTGCCACATAGAAATGGGTTTACTTCTTTACGGCTAGTTTTGTGAGATGCAAGCTACCAACTGTAAATTTAGGTACTGATTAATTTAGGTACTGATTCCAAGCTGAGATTCCTGTATTGGATCTTCAACGTCTTCCTCTGTCTCTAAGTTATCCTCGGCATCGAGATCGGAGTCATCGTCGTAAACAACAATGTCTTCAGAGGCTTCTTCTGACGAGCTGGAAGATACTACCAAATTTTACTTAACTATCACTTTTTTTGTCTTTAATTTTTTTTTGCTAATTTTTTTTCATAACTTCTTTCGATTTCCTCCTTTTCAGGGGGGTCTGTTAAAAATCGACATTTTCCTTTTTTGCGTCCCTTTGTTGTAGCAATTCTTGGAGCAGCTCTAGGAAATGGTCGGATCATTTCTTGTGAGGTATATGAAGCACTCTTAGATGTAGATGACGTTGCTAGTTGTTGGACAAGGTCGATCAGTGACAAAAGATCTGATAAATTCATGATCTTGAAACACATTCTCGTTTACAGGCCAGATGCCCAATACTCTGAACCCTGATTCGATATTAGCAGGAGTGAATGACAAGGGGTAGGCTACCCCAAATATTTTAGCTACATCGTATATGGAAATTGGCTTTCCAGGGTGGGTACGTATCCAACCAGTGCAAGCTGTGTTATAATAAGTTGTGTACGGACCAAACACACTACGGTCAAGTGGTTGGGGCTTATTGCTCGTGTACTGAGAAATCGGGAGCATAACTACACCGTGGTCTTTTGCTAGTTTAATTGCCTGAATAGTGATATGGATTTCGTGGTTATCTAATATCAGCAACACTTTATTATCTGATAAACATTTAGCATGCCTTATGAAGTGCTGAAGATATTTAATAAACATTGCTCTATCAGACCAACCGCTGGGGTGAGCAGTGACCACAGAACCACAAGGACCACACTTTAACATAAATTCCTTATAGATTCAATGTTAGGACGGCATTCAAAACGATGAATACCTTACGGTCAGTTCTTACAAAAACTAAACCGTTCAACGAAGAACAACATTCAAAGAATTGTATATATAGTATCCCCTGTGAATGCGGGAAATACTATATCGGTGAAACATCCAGACCTTTAGCAGTTAGAGTTAAAGAACATAAAAATATGATGAAAACCTATCAATTCAATAAGTCTAAGCTGGCAGAACATACTTGGGATGAAAACCATAAAGTACACTGGAATAACACAAAGATCTTGTCTAAAGAATCAATGTCAACTAAACGTAAAATTAAGGAGACGGCATATATTTTACTTAACGAAGAAGAATGCGTGTCGTCTTTCTCAATATTTTTAGACACTAGTTGGCTATCGATTCTTAAAGATCAGATCAAGTAGGTTTAGACAATCAACAAACGTCAATGTCAAGCAATTCATTGGAGGTTGGTGGTTTTCAATCTTAGTGAAAAAGCTAAGTTTTCTTGTTCCTTTTTAATTGTTATTCGTTGACAGCGAGGGCAGATTGTCCCTCGAAACGTTCGTTATTTAATACGTTATTTAATAATTTTAATTTGCAGAGTGGCGAAATACCCAAAAAAGAATATGAATTTCTCCTGAAGTTGCACTTCCTACTTGCTTGACACCTTTACATGCTAACATTTTACCTGAATTTTTTTTGTTAATTTTATGTGCAAGAAATCCAGGAAATTTTGTTTTAATTTAAAAAAACGTAGGTACCTGGAACATGAGCAGTTGTATTTCCACATTTATCTACAGTATAAACCCTCCCTGCGGTTAAACCGTATTTTTTCCATTGATTGTTTTAACTTTGTGAAGAAGGTACTGACATTTTTATTGAAGCTACTTCCGCGCGATAGACTTGTCGCTTGCGGTTTTCTTAAGCTTATGGCGCTTCATAAAACTAAATACCATTGTTTGCCAGCACTGCAGTTTTTCTCCCAAGAAGATGAAACTGCATTGGCATTGGCTAATGCTTGAAGGTCCCGGCGTGTAAGACCATAGTGCATATGGAAAGCAGTGAAGAGGTAGTCAACCACCAACACACCTTATGGGTAGCGCAATTTGTATAGGATTTATAAGTGTTATTTATATATGAAATTACAATTAGTATTACAGCTGTTAGTGCAATTTATGTATTTGCAAGGCAGATGAGCAATCACAGGTATTATATGCTTACCTTGAAAGGTTAACATACACACCAGAGGATTTCTCCCAACCTCACGAACATAGAGAAGATATCAGCTAGATTGATATTATTTTTGTTTAACAAAGTGAACTTAAACACATTTTTGTCGAGACACATTAAAAATTTTATTAATAAAAATATGTTAAAAGCACGTTACGTTTCGCTAAACTAATGGTTAGCTTCTTCAGACGAATAATTACATTCTGAGAAAAGAAAAGAACAATTAAAATACAGCATTAGTTTTTAGATAAGTGAAAGGATATACTTCCTCTGATGTTCTGATTTACCTGTTGTTAATCTTCTTAAAACTCAATTTGAAAGTTTGTAAAAAGATTGGTCGTAACCTTGACATATATTCTCTTGCAAACACATTATCAAATATTCCTGTAAAACAATTTATTTAATTTATGCAGTAGTAGAATTATCAGCATCCCTACTTACAATGGAAAATTCCTTTTGTTTTCTTTTTTTTTTTAAATTTTATTTTAAATATTGTGGTGTATAAAGTTTTGAATATTTTTGATGGTTAGTAAAAGGAATAGTAGTACCATAGTCATAAATATATATTTTTTTGTACTATATGTTATCAATTGTTCCTGTAAAATGAATTTATTTAATTTATGCTTTAGTAAAATTAACAGTATCTTTACTTACAATGGTATTAACCTTAACTTTGAAATCTTGTACTTGAGTAATTTTATATTGAAAATTAGTTTCGGTTGGAATTGGAAATTAATTACTAAGTAATTGCACTTCTTTGACCTTTTGTCGGCAATATACTTGTGGTAATATGTTATTGTACGGTAAAATAAATAGGAGTATAGGCATCAGTTAAACGAAATTCTTTGATTATTAATAAACGGCAAACAATTCTCAGCTTAGTTTGGGTTATTTTAGAGAATCTGGAAAATAATTGGACATGAAGTGTTTTAATTATGTGTATATGTTATACTGTACCAGCAGCAGTAATGCTATTTTGGTATTAAAAGGCCCATGGATACGATTTATGATGTATGCAGTCAATGACCTCGAAAGCACCAACTGGTTAATTTTTCACTTTTATAATTGGAGTAAATGATGAGATGCTATTAAACAGTTCACTAAATATACTGTTAATTTTTGGTTTTCCCTTTAGTTAACGATGTAAGAGTATTGGTGATAGGATTTTTGGTAATTAATTTATCTTGAAATTCCTGATAAGTTAGGTTATGTTTTATTTTATTGTTGGTTTAGGAACTTCGTATTTCGATTAAACATCATTAAGCTGTAAAACAGTTAATTCGATTTTGTTGTGCTATTAAATTTTATGTTACTTACGGGTTTTTAACAGTAATTCAAAGGGAGTTACATGTGGGAGCATACATTAAAATTTGCTTGTCATTGACCTTGAAGCTATAGGTGCAGTAGTGCCACCTTGTGGTTGAATATGGGAATAAAATTAATTATTCGTGAAATCTAGTTTTTATTTTTTATTTTTTTAAAATCTTTTAAGATAATAGTTAATATAAGTCGTTTTAAATTAATTGTAATAAATTAGTTTCAAAAGAAATTGCAATAAGTTTAAAAGTAATTTGACACGTTTAGAAAATATTAATTTTAAGTGAAACTGAAAACGTAGTAGTAAAATGAAAATTGATATATATTATTTACGAATATTTAAAAATTATTTAAGGACAATTCTTTTTTTTTTTTTTTTTTTTTTTTTTATTGATAATATTGTCATAGGTTCTGTTTAGTGTTTCTGTATCTGTTTTATAATTTATTGCTTTTGGTGATTTTTTAATTTCTATGCATTCCAGTAATAAACGTTTTTTTAAATTTGTTTCATTGTGTAAAATTTTAGGATTGTTTAGGTCAAAACTATGAAAGTGGTCGACGGCGTGGTCTGAGAGAGCTGTATTAGGTTTCTGTGGATTAAGAAGTTTTTTCTTTATTGATTGTTGGTGTTGGGTCATCCGTCTAGATAAATATTGTTTTGTTTGCCCGATATAAGTTGAATCACAATTTTTACATTGTACTTCGTAAATAATATTTGATTTTAAATTTTTATTGATTTTATCTTTTAAGTTTTTATAAAAAAAATTTTGTCCTGTATTATGGTTTTGGAAAGCAGTAGATATGTCATTTTTTTTTAATTCTTTTTCTATTTTTTCTGATAAACCTGGGATGTAAGGGATAGTAGTGTAATTTTTAGTTGTTTTTTGTTGATTATTGAATTCATCGTTTAGAAAATTTGGTTGAAGATTTATTGAATTATTGGTATTGTTTTGTATTTGTAGAATTTTTATTCTTTTTTTAATATTATTATTTATGAAGTTCAATGGGTAATTATTTAGTAAAAGTATGTTAGTTATGATATTTAAATTGTTTTTGTGGTGCCTCTTGTCAGACAATAAGATGGCTCGATCAACTAGT
Organism: Agriotes lineatus; assembly: GCA_940337035.1. Taxonomy (NCBI): domain Eukaryota; kingdom Metazoa; phylum Arthropoda; class Insecta; order Coleoptera; family Elateridae; genus Agriotes; species Agriotes lineatus. The sequence continues at coordinate 54,645 of CALNHX010001976.1, read as the reverse complement.
CCTGATATAACACTTTTTTTATATTTGATTGTTGTGTTTGAAAAGTAATTCAAATATCTGTCGGATTTTACAGGTTTTCTGTACCAATTTGTAGTTATTTTGCCAGAATTTTCTCTGGTTAAGGTAAGGTCTAGAAAATTTATAGAATTGTTTTTATTTTCTCTTTCTAAAGTGAATTTTAATCTGTTATGAACATTATTGAACGCTTGAAAAATTGAATCTATTTTTAATTTATTAGCACCAATTATAATGTCGTCGACATATCTTTGGTAAAAGCAGATATGTTTGTTATTTTTAACTAGTTGGTTTTCAAGATCCATTAGTACTAATTCAGCAATAACACTAGAAATTGGTGAACCCATAGGTACTCCATAATTTTGACTAAAAATTTGATTGTTAAAGGAGAAATAGGTATTATTTAAAACGAATTTTAATGCATTTAAGAAGTCTTCTTTTGGAATTTTTGTAAAATCCTTAATTTCTTCCCAATGGTTTTCAACAGTTTGCAAAGCAAGGTTAATAGGGATATTAGTGTATAAAGATACGACATCTAGAGATAATAATTCATAATTTTTCGGTAATTTTTGGATATCAATAATTTTTTTAAAGGACCATGAATCTTTGACGCTTAAAGCATTTTTTTTGGTTAAGTTAGATAATATTTTTCCTAAATATTTGGCTAATTTATATGTGGGGCTCATGTAAGAAGCTACAATGGGTCTTAGTGGGATATTGGGTTTGTGTAATTTAGGTAATCCGTATATTAAAGGTGAAGTTCCATTGTGTGTAATTAGCTGTTTATATTCATAATTTTCAATGTAGTTGTTAGTTTAAAGTTTTTTTAAAATTGAATTATTTTCAGTTTGTATGATTTGTGTAGGGTCTTTTATTTCTTGTTTGTAAGTATTTTTATCATTAAGTAATTCTTCCATTTTATTTTTATACATAATGTCTGTTAAGATTACTGTTTTTTGAGTTTTGTCAGCTTTTGTTATGATTAGGTCTTTGTGTTTCTTAAGAAATGTTTTGGTTTCTCTAATTTTGGTAGATAATTCTTGATTTATTTTTTGTTGTGTAGCATTAATTGATTTCATTTTATTTGGTTTATTTTTATAATTTGTTAGTATATTACAGATATTGGCTCTTGTGGTATTTTGTTTTTCCTCATTAAGTTTACTTAAACTATTTTCAATATTAATGATAAATTGTTCGTATGGGATGTTGTTCGGATCAAAAAAGTTGAAATTTGGTCCATAATTTAGTATTTCTTGAATATTAGCTGGTATGTTAATGTTTGTTAAGTTTTCTATCCAATCTGTTGGTTTGTTGTTTGAAAAATTTTTAGTGGTGGTGTTACTAATTCCAACTTGTTTTATTAATTTTTGTTTTTGGTGAAGTGTTTGGATTTTATTTTTGTGTTTATTGGTAATTTGAATTTTTAATTTATTATATTTAGGAATATTAATTGTAAGAAAAATGCTGATTAAGTTCCCGGAGCAATGGGTTTCTAAGTATTGTTTATTAAAATTAATTTTTTGTTTAATTTGGTTTTTAGTAGTGTGAGCATCATTCAGTAGAAGTGATAATGTTTTACCAGAGAAGTCACGAATTAAATTATTGAATTTATCTTGGTTGTTTTGAAATTGGAAAACTGTTATTAAAATTTTTTTGTAAAAATTTTGGTTCAATCATTAATACCAAAATTTTTACAAAAAAATTTTAATAACATAGTTTTCCAATTTCAAAACAACCAAGATAAATTCAATAATTTAATTCGTGACTTCTCTGGTAAAACATTATCACTTCTACTGAATGATGCTCACACTACTAAAAACCAAATTAAACAAAAAATTAATTTTAATAAACAATACTTAGAAACCCATTGCTCCGGGAACTTAATCAGCATTTTTCTTACAATTAATATTCCTAAATATAATAAATTAAAAATTCAAATTACCAATAAACACAAAAATAAAATCCAAACACTTCACCAAAAACAAAAATTAATAAAACAAGTTGGAATTAGTAACACCACCACTAAAAATTTTTCAAACAACAAACCAACAGATTGGATAGAAAACTTAATAAACATTAACATACCAGCTAATATTCAAGAAATACTAAATTATGGACCAAATTTCAACTTTTTTGATCCGAACAACATCCCATACGAACAATTTATCATTAATATTGAAAATAGTTTAAGTAAACTTAATGAGGAAAAACAAAATACCACAAGAGCCAATATCTGTAATATACTAACAAATTATAAAAATAAACCAAATAAAATGAAATCAATTAATGCTACACAACAAAAAATAAATCAAGAATTATCTACCAAAATTAGAGAAACCAAAACATTTCTTAAGAAACACAAAGACCTAATCATAACAAAAGCTGACAAAACTCAAAAAACAGTAATCTTAACAGACATTATGTATAAAAATAAAATGGAAGAATTACTTAATGATAAAAATACTTACAAACAAGAAATAAAAGACCCTACACAAATCATACAAACTGAAAATAATTCAATTTTAAAAAAACTTTAAACTAACAACTACATTGAAAATTATGAATATAAACAGCTAATTACACACAATGGAACTCCACCTTTAATATACGGATTACCTAAATTACACAAACCCAATATCCCACTAAGACCCATTGTAGCTTCTTACATGAGCCCCACATATAAATTAGCCAAATATTTAGGAAAAATATTATCTAACTTAACCAAAAAAAATGCTTTAAGCGTCAAAGATTCATGGTCCTTTAAAAAAATTATTGATATCCAAAAATTACCGAAAAATTATGAATTATTATCTCTAGATGTCGTATCTTTATACACTAATATCCCTATTAACCTTGCTTTGCAAACTGTTGAAAACCATTGGGAAGAAATTAAGGATTTTACAAAAATTCCAAAAGAAGACTTCTTAAATGCATTAAAATTCGTTTTAAATAATACCTATTTCTCCTTTAACAATCAAATTTTTAGTCAAAATTATGGAGTACCTATGGGTTCACCAATTTCTAGTGTTATTGCTGAATTAGTACTAATGGATCTTGAAAACCAACTAGTTAAAAATAACAAACATATCTGCTTTTACCAAAGATATGTCGACGACATTATAATTGGTGCTAATAAATTAAAAATAGATTCAATTTTTCAAGCGTTCAATAATGTTCATAACAGATTAAAATTCACTTTAGAAAGAGAAAATAAAAACAATTCTATAAATTTTCTAGACCTTACCTTAACCAGAGAAAATTCTGGCAAAATAACTACAAATTGGTACAGAAAACCTGTAAAATCCGACAGATATTTGAATTACTTTTCAAACACAACAATCAAATATAAAAAAAGTGTTATATCAGGACTAGTTGATCGAGCCATCTTATTGTCTGACAAGAGGCACCACAAAAACAATTTAAATATCATAACTAACATACTTTTACTAAATAATTACCCATTGAACTTCATAAATAATAATATTAAAAAAAGAATAAAAATTCTACAAATACAAAACAATACCAATAATTCAATAAATCTTCAACCAAATTTTCTAAACGATGAATTCAATAATCAACAAAAAACAACTAAAAATTACACTACTATCCCTTACATCCCAGGTTTATCAGAAAAAATAGAAAAAGAATTAAAAAAAAATGACATATCTACTGCTTTCCAAAACCATAATACAGGACAAAATTTTTTTTATAAAAACTTAAAAGATAAAATCAATAAAAATTTAAAATCAAATATTATTTACGAAGTACAATGTAAAAATTGTGATTCAACTTATATCGGGCAAACAAAACAATATTTATCTAGACGGATGACCCAACACCAACAATCAATAAAGAAAAAACTTCTTAATCCACAGAAACCTAATACAGCTCTCTCAGACCACGCCGTCGACCACTTTCATAGTTTTGACCTAAACAATCCTAAAATTATACACAATGAAACAAATTTAAAAAAACGTTTATTACTGGAATGCATAGAAATTAAAAAATCACCAAAAGCAATAAATTATAAAACAGATACAGAAACACTAAACAGAACCTATGACAATATTATCAATAAAAAATTAAAAAAAAAAAAAAAAAAGAATTGTCCTTAAATAATTTTTAAATATTCGTAAATAATATATATCAATTTTCATTTTACTACTACGTTTTCAGTTTCACTTAAAATTAATATTTTCTAAACGTGTCAAATTACTTTTAAACTTATTGCAATTTCTTTTGAAACTAATTTATTACAATTAATTTAAAACGACTTATATTAACTATTATCTTAAAAGATTTAAAAAAAATAAAAAATAAAAACTAGATTTCACGAATAATTAATTTTATTCCCATATTCAACCACAAGGTGGCACTACTGCACCTATAGCTTCAAGGTCAATGACAAGCAAATTTTAATGTATGCTCCCACATGTAACTCCCTTTGAATTACTGTTAAAAACCCGTAAGTAACATAAAATTTAATAGCACAACAAAATCTAATTAACTGTTTTACAGCTTAATGATGTTTAATCGAAATACGAAGTTCCTAAACCAACAATAAAATAAAACATAACCTAACTTATCAGGAATTTCAAGATAAATTAATTACCAAAAATCCTATCACCAATACTCTTACATCGTTAACTAAAGGGAAAACCAAAAATTAACAGTATATTTAGTGAACTGTTTAATAGCATCTCATCATTTACTCCAATTATAAAAGTGAAAAATTAACCAGTTGGTGCTTTCGAGGTCATTGACTGCATACATCATAAATCGTATCCATGGGCCTTTTAATACCAAAATAGCATTACTGCTGCTGGTACAGTATAACATATACACATAATTAAAACACTTCATGTCCAATTATTTTCCAGATTCTCTAAAATAACCCAAACTAAGCTGAGAATTGTTTGCCGTTTATTAATAATCAAAGAATTTCGTTTAACTGATGCCTATACTCCTATTTATTTTACCGTACAATAACATATTACCACAAGTATATTGCCGACAAAAGGTCAAAGAAGTGCAATTACTTAGTAATTAATTTCCAATTCCAACCGAAACTAATTTTCAATATAAAATTACTCAAGCACAAGATTTCAAAGTTAAGGTTAATACCATTGTAAGTAAAGATACTGTTAATTTTACTAAAGCATAAATTAAATAAATTCATTTTACAGGAACAATTGATAACATATAGTACAAAAAAATATATATTTATGACTATGGTACTACTATTCCTTTTACTAACCATCAAAAATATTCAAAACTTTATACACCACAATATTTAAAATAAAATTAAAAAAAAAAAGAAAACAAAAGGAATTTTCCATTGTAAGTAGGGATGCTGATAATTCTACTACTGCATAAATTAAATAAATTGTTTTACAGGAATATTTGATAATGTGTTTGCAAGAGAATATATGTCAAGGTTACGACCAATCTTTTTACAAACTTTCAAATTGAGTTTTAAGAAGATTAACAACAGGTAAATCAGAACATCAGAGGAAGTATATCCTTTCACTTATCTAAAAACTAATGCTGTATTTTAATTGTTCTTTTCTTTTCTCAGAATGTAATTATTCGTCTGAAGAAGCTAACCATTAGTTTAGCGAAACGTAACGTGCTTTTAACATATTTTTATTAATAAAATTTTTAATGTGTCTCGACAAAAATGTGTTTAAGTTCACTTTGTTAAAAAAAAATAATATCAATCTAGCTGATATCTTCTCTATGTTCGTGAGGTTGGGAGAAATCCTCTGGTGTGTATGTTAACCTTTCAAGGTAAGCATATAATACCTGTGATTGCTCATCTGCCTTGCAAATACATTATTTATATATATTTGTTTATTAATAAACTGACGTGCATTATGACTAATAAATCCTCTTAAAGTTGTTTTGGCTACATTGTAATGTTTATATGCAGCGTGAAGTGACCTATTATCTCCACGTAAAGCATCAGTTGCTGCCTCTAAAGCCTGGGGGCGCTCTTGTGACTCCTTTTTTACTTCATGGCATCTGCAATAAAAGGATCTTTAAAGATATCCCAACCAGAGCTGTTTAAGATCATTTTAAAAAAGATTTAAATCAAACATCACAGATACTTTTCATTTTGACAAATGATTTAAATCTGAGATCATAATACTTTTCATTTTGACAAATCAAAGATCGGTTTGAATATGAAATAGTAAATCTTTTTTAGATTTAAATCTTTTTTACAATTTAAATCATTTTAGGAAAGATTTAAATATTTTTAAACGATTTAAATCTTTTTTAAAGATTTAAATCTTTTTTAAAGATTTAAATCTTTTTAAAAGACCATTGACATTATTTTGCATCAGCTAAAATATGGAAAGGGTTGCTAACATAAATATAATAACATGTACTATATTTTTTAATGCAGGCCAGAACTAACATCCATATTATTAAAAGCATTAGGATTATCAAAAATATAAAAATACTAATAAAAGGCAATATTGTGAATCTATACAAAATAAATAGAGATATTTCATATAATATTATGAAATTCTAATGTATTAATTATATATTATTTAAATATTAAGAACAACCTTTTTATCAGTATTTCAGGACATATTTATATTATAATGTGTTTTATACCGATATCTTGTATAATAAGAATAAAAAAAATGGGATTATAGTTAGGGCAAAGTGGTTCATAGTGGGACGTCATTTTTTGTAGACACATATTTAAAGAAGTCTACTATGCCTACATGTTTGTAATGGTTATTTGCAATTGAATTTTAGAGAGCAAGGACACAAATAAGAATCTAAAATATTTATTTAACAAAGATTCCACTAAGCACCATGTGTCCCACTATGTACCGCTCCCCTGTCTATTGTGGGAGATAGTATGGTGCATACTGGGATTTAAAATTTTATGCTTAGATTAAAATCTAAATTTATAAAGAACTAATTATTGAACATTTTGAACTCAAACAAATTTATTGAACAGAAAATATATTATAATAGGGATATTAATTTATATTATATAAATCTAGTTACACGTCAAAAGCTTCATTCGAGCAGCTCTTTCCGTAGCACCTGAAATATAAGGCTGGGGCAATTTCATAATAATGTCCTCTCTAGCAATTGTGTCCATATCTTCTTTATCTGGGAATACAAATTTATTTCGAGGTAGCCTCTTCAAAAAACTAACTTCAAAGTCATCGCCTTCTATTTTCTTAACTTGGCCAATAAATTGCTTTGCTGTTTTTTTACGAAGATATTTCACAATAATATAATCGTCAATTTTAATTTCCAAGTCATTGCAGTAATCTGCCTCACTATTTACATCAGTGGAATCATCATACTGTGGTTCAACGTCACTGGCAGAGGATGAGGAACTTTCATAAATTTTTCTCTTCACAGATTTGTCTTTTTGTTCTTTTTCTTGTCTAATCTTTGCTTTTTCTTCTTTAATCCTTTTTTTGTTTTGTTTTTCATTGTATTCTTGTTCTATCTTATCTTTAATTGGAGTATCAGTTAAGATGGAGGAAACTGTTTTCTTTCTAGCTTTCCTTGCAGTTTTTCTCTGACCTGCTTTTAAATGAAGTCTGACTTCTTGAGGTGTTACAACCTTTTGGACAACTTTAGCATTTGTAATGCATGACGGTCCAGGTATCGGAGAAGCTGATCTTCCAAAGAGTTTCAATTTCCATAGTATCATCGTCAGTACAATTAGAAGTTATTTACGGGTAGCTGTCTATCCGTAACAGAAGAACATATGTAGTCAGATTCTTGAAAAATTTGAGAATTAAAGGGTGAAATCCCAGTTTTTTGAAATCTCTTAATAATATTCACTGGAGTGAGAGCCTGAGGAAATGCCTGGCCAACTACACTTGCAATGTCATAGATTGTTAGAGGTATTCCAGGATGATTAAGCATCCATTCATCCATTGTTTTATTGTAATAAGACTTGAATGGAAAATAGCAGGTAGCATCTAATGGCTGTAGCCGATGGCTACAATGTGGTGGAAGAGTAACCAAAATGATTCCGTTTTCCTTGCAGATATTTAGCACTCTAATGTCACAATGACTCTCATGATTGTCTAATATAAGGACAACAGGATTATCTTTATTACAACGAACATTCTTTACAAAATGGGTTATATATTGAACAAAATTTTCGCCCGTCATCCATCCGCTGGGATGTGCACTACCAGACGAACCAGGTGGTGCGCCAGTCAACATATGTGGTTTGAAGTTTTTCCGCGGAAATATAAAAAATGGAGCTACAAAAGTGCCATCTGCACATATTGCACAACATATAGTTACTAGAGTTTCCCTTTCCGCTGGAGACTTTTCCTACCTGTTTTTGAGAAACAGTTGATAATATTTTCGGTGGTTTATGCACATTAGTCACTCCCGTTTCGTCACAGTTATAAATTTGGTTAAGTAACAAATTATGTTTTCGGATCACACTCTCAAGGTTTTAAAAAAATAGAGAAACATTGTGTTTATTAAAGCTTGTTGCCCGGCTCAAACTGGTAGCCTCTGGTGACCGTAGGGAAAGAGAAGCATTTCTTTTTCTAAACAAATACATCCATTCCAACCCAGCAGTTTGTTTATCGTGCCAACTTTGAGGCAGTTCTTTTTGATTTGCGACTGCATATCGGTATGCTAATTTTCGTGTTTCGTTGATTGTCAAACCGTAGCACATTTGAGAAGCCTCAATTAAATATGATGCCAAAAGACATTCCTCTTCATGGGTAAAGATTAACTTGTAGCCATGCTCCCTACCAAAATTGAAATTTTCTTGTAAATCCTCACTTACATTTTTAAATTTTTGAATTTTTCTGTGTAAAGCAGATTTACTTAAGCCATATTTATTCGCAGCAGCTTTAAGGGTCAATCCATTTTTTATAACTTCGTTTACGGCTTCCCGCATGTTTTCTTCATTTTGCAAATGATTGTCTTTACTTTTCCTAAATGTTTCTTTAAGATTACCTCTGGGATGCTTAGGCATCTTTAATTCTGAAAATAAGAAAATTTTGTAATTAGTCCTACCATTATGTGGCTCAAAAAAGTCGTCCCACTATAAAAAAATAATAAAAAAACATCAAAGTTCTTCTTTGCACTACGTATGTTAATGTGCATAATATTAAAATAATTGTGACTACTCGAGTACACGGATTTGTAGTTATCAGGATCTATAGTCTCCACAGTGATCTTGTTCTAGCAGCTGAATATTACCTAATACATCTTGATCGATTAGTACCATTTTATAATAAAATCCCTGACATTAAACTTATATGTCTCTAAAAATACAATAAATCAAAATGTTTGCGTATGCTTATGTTTAGTACATGTAATACATTTAAAACTTTATTATCTATACAAATTTTACTTATCAGTTCGTCTGCACCGATTGTTTCACACTTCTGCTCATTTTCTTTTAGTTTGTCGAGAATTCTTACTCCACGTTGGGTAGCCATGGGGTTGTCCGTAGTCAATTTTTGATTTTAGTACTTGCATGAAGTATTGAAGAGTCGGCCATTCTTGTTTATTGGCTTCGTGCTTGGTGTTGCAATTGGTCCTATATTTGATGTTGGCTGCCTCACAGTTGGAGCATTTTATTGTAGTTTTGGGACAGTCTTGATTTTCGTGCTCTCTTGAGCAGTACGCGCAGAACTTTTTATTTCTACAGTCATTCCTTTTATGGTAGTATCCTTGACAGTTATTGCATCTTGGGATATTTAAATCCTCGTAAACTGGATATCGTTCCCATCGTATGAATATTTTTTTATGTAGCATCCACTTGTAGAAGAGGTCTGAGTTACATTCTGCGTAAGTAACTGATGTTTTCTTATTAATGTACGTAACTTTCAGATAGTCATTTTCTTGTATAAATTTATTTTGGCACCTGATGGAGTTCTCCATTTCTTCTTCATTTAAATCTTGTTTAAATCCTGGTATTTTTATTCTCGGATTTCGTTTCGTTTGTTCTAAGTTGTATCTGTCTTTTAATTTTTGTTCTGCATATTTCCTTAAAGTCTCTGTTTCTTCTTTGGTTGGGCATTTTATGATTATGTTTCCAGATTTTGTTTCTTTTATGTTTTGTACTCTAAGGGCCAAATTCAGAGACGTTGTTAAACTCTCGCTCAATCTCAACTCCCCCTACACTACATTTTCTCTCATTTGAGAGCGAGCCGCACTACAGCTCAATTTTCGTATTCAGAAACGCTTCAAAAGAAGTGACTCAGGTGAGACAGCATTTAAGGAGGAACGTTATACCTTGGGAGCGTCACTGATGACGTTGACAATACCGCATGCGCAAAGCGCCATTAAATGTGGCCATGCGGTTTTGCTTTGACGTTTGACTTCAAGATCACCATTACACACAGATCAGCTGTTGTTTGTTCTAGTAGTGTGCGTTTTTTTTGCTGTCTTTTTTCGTGATTTTTGTGTTGTCGTTTTATTTATTGAAGATGTGTGATACACCTAATAAGAAATACATGACGGGGGACGAGAAAGTATATTTAACGGAGTTGGTAGATAAATACAGAAACGTGGTAGAATGTAAGAAAACGCACTGCGTTAGTGCATCGCAGAAGAAGGCGTGGGCACAAATTACTAAAGATTTCAACTCAATTGCAGAAAATGCTTGCGTAAGTAGATATTTACATATTACTATGTAATCAAGTCCAGGAGGAGGAAATCATTTTTTACAAATTTATATTTTTTGTTTAAGGAGGGAGGACAGAAAAGTCTCTTAAAAAGGGACCCTCTGTACTTCAAGAGGTTCTGCGGTGGAGAGGGAGTTGGAGATAAGACTCCAGCGTAACGCGAGGCTACAAGAGCAGGACGAGGAAATTCACAATCTTCGACTTGAAGAGCATCGCTTTCGCGTTGAAGCTCAACAGCTTGTGGTTGCTGAGCAGTCTATGCGCAATAGGATCACAGAATTGGAACTAAACCGGGCTGAAGAGAACGCAAAAAAACATAATTATTTTTTACCCCTGTATGTGCAATAAATTAAGCATTTATATCTAATAAAAATTTTATTTTATTCACCTTGAATGTTTAATACTTTTTTTCCTATGTATATTTAATAAATTTGGTTTTTTAAATATTATTCACTTTGATAAATCTAAGATTTTATACACCTTTAATAAAGTGTTAAAAACAAATGCTTAATAATTATTATTTATATTGTATATTTAATAAACTAGATACAAAATTAAAAGTTCTCACAGCTCTCTATCAGTTATTAAACTAGATACATCTTAAAACATAAACATCTTAAAACATAAAAATCATTCATTGGAATTACTGATTATATATATGAAAGTATGTACATGCTAATTATTATTCACCGCATTGGCAAAGTGGCGTTGAATAAATGCTGCTCTAATTGCATTTCCTCTTATTTGTTGAGCTGGTGCAGGTGGGTTTTCTACAATCCTCTCTACAAAATCTGGATCGATAATTAACTCTACATGCTCAAACACGGCAATGTTATGATGCACTGCAGTAGCAGCAATAATGATCATCGTTTTTTGTAAGCTGCAGTTCAGAGCAGTACTGAGGCATCTGAATCGACCTTTCCATACCCCAAAGGTTCGTTCGACAGCATTACGAGATCTAACCTGAGCATAATTATATCGTTGCTGTGCCGGTGTATTAGGAGATTGAACAGGAGTAAATAAATATGGCAATTGGGCATAAGCACTATCACCTAATAAAATACCCGATAGGCGATTTTGGTCAAACTTTAATTTCACTGCACTATTGTTAAAAATTCTGCTGTCATGAGCAGATCCTGGCCAGCGTATTACAATGTCCAGAATTTCAAGACGAGGACCTGCTACTGCTTGGACATTCAGCGACAACAACCCTTTCCTGTTACGAAAATACTCAAGGGTAATACCACAAGTAGTGGATATATTTTTGACAAATATTTCGCCGTTTCCATGTAAATTATTGCGTTTAAATTTCACGAAACAAAATCATATCAAAAATGTCACGAGCCGAAGGCGAGTGACATTTAAGTGTGATTTTGTTGAGTGAAATTTGCAATAATTTCTATGGAAATGGCAAAATATTTCAAAATATATATTCACTTCGAGTGGTATTTGGGACGACTATTTAACAATACATAACGATTCACTTTATTGAGAAATAATCCAACAATTAATATAATTATTCATTCTCCATTAAATTAATCGGAATACTTCCAAAACATAAAATTTTAAAATTTTTAACGCAAGCCAAACTTTGTTTACACAGTTTGTTGGTGTTTAGTTTTACGTAACCTAGCGATATCACTAAGGACACAACATCGTTGCTAAGCGATATTTCGCAATAAGACTACTTAGTTTTTGAGTAAGTACATTGTTTTGTGAATATTTAGCATGGTGCCCAATATTCAATGATATACTGTTCCTATTGGTTGAAAGAATCAAATCTCTGCAACATGATTAGCTTCAATATTATAGCGTTGAATAGCCGGCAGTATCTCCACCGGGGCTCTTTATCAATCTTTATCAATATGCGTTCCATCTATACATCCAGTAACTCCTGGAAATCCTGCCATATCAAAAAAGAGGTTGCGATTTGCAGGAATTTCTTCTGCTGTTGTAACATCCGCCCCTGCTTATAAGACGTTCCTTGCGGAACCACTAAATTGAACTAGCTATTAGGAGGTTTAGGGAAAAATATAGCTGGCGTTTCAGACGTTCCTTGCGGAACCACTAAATTAAACTCAGCCTCGGAACGGTTCCCTAGGTACTGGTAGAGTCGACGGAGGAACTCTCTGGAAGGACAACCTATCAGAAGAAAAGTCTCGGTAATAATCTCTGTCTAAATGAGCCGTGCAAGTCCTTTTATATGCTTTGTAAAGCCATTAAGTCATACCTTTGTCTTGCTGGAACACACCGCGGTCCTTGATAACGCTAGAGGTCGCGATGTTTAGGTTGGCAAATATTATTTAATATTCAATTAATTCCAATCAAACGGAAGCTTAGCGTTACACTGTTTCTGGAAATTTTACGTATCGTCCCAGATTTCTTGCTAAAATTTGTGCAACTTCTGCAACTATTCGGCAAACCGATGCCTGGCTGATACGATGAAGGTCTCCGCATGTTCTCTGTAAATGAAAAAACACGACGCGCTAAGATTATTACAGTTGTTGATAAAAATTTAGTAGTGGTGTACCTGATAACTGCCTGTGGCAAAAAAACGTAACGCAGCACACAGTTTTATCAATGGTGGTATAGGAAGCCCACGTTGCGTATTTGGAATATTTTGTGGATAAACCAAAGGCAAAATCACATTTTCTATGGTATTTCTACAAAAGCGGTACCTTTGTAGAAGTTCTCCATTATGGTATTTCTCCAGTGGATTTTCATTGTCACGTAGTATTTGCCTACAAAATATAAAAAATAGAATTAAAAATGGTTGTAATGTATTCTACTACTACTACTGCTGTACATGACAATTAAAAAAAAATTAAATACAATTAACTTTTTAGCACTCACCGTGGAATTGGTAATAAAACCAAATTGTCTTGCACATATTGCACGAATTCTCCGAAATCATTATCCAGGTTGATGGTTATGTTAACAAACAATGTCCAAATAATATGAATAATTTTATAAGCATCAATTACTAAATAAAAAACGAAAATTTCAACAGAAATAACCACAATACGTCAGTATAATAACAAATAAACTGAACTGAGTTGCATTTAAGCAACGCCTTTAGCACGCTTAACTTTTGCTCAATTATAGCTTAGTTGTTTCTCAATTACCACGTGCTTTTGAGGTTAGTTTGAGCACTGGTGCGTTTCTGAATACGAAATTGAGCAACGAGTGTAAGGGTAGGTTAAGTTGAGTCTGAGCGATCGTGTAGCAACGTCTCTGAATTTGGCCCTAACATTTAAATTTATTGGGTTGATGTTCTTAGCTAAGTCTTATCGCGTTTTTGTCGAATTTTGTTCATTTTTTGGTTTTATAATAATGTTGGGTAGATTGCTGATCTGTTTATTACTTGTTATATTTGTATTTTTTGTATTTCCTGAGGTGTTTGCCAAGATATTTGCGTACGTTTTCTCCGACCATGAATTATTCTCTAGGTTATGTTTTACTAGTAACTTGTTTTTATCTTCCATTTCTTTATTTAGTTTAGTTAATAATCTGATTTCGGTGTTTTTTGCTTCATTTTCCTTTATTATTCCAGTTATAAACATTACATTTTGCACGTGGTCGTCATCAAAACAACATAACCCCAGTTCTGGTGTTATTGTTTTTAAGTTTTTTAATCGCCTTGTACAGCTTTTATGGTATACTTCTTCACATTTAACACATTTTAGGCACTCTACAGTTTTTTTTACAGTATGCGCATAATTTTTCCACTTTTTCGGACTTATTTTCACTCGCGTCATTTTCCACGTCTTCATGGCCCACCATAACCTCACAGCAGACTGGTTAAAATAAATAAAATAAACCAATAAAAAAATATAACTAGAGTCTAGCCGGTCGGGTGCTACAAACGATCCGCGTGCGCGCGCTTTCTCTCAGCTAGCTGATTGTTTTGTACCTATCACGCGTTCATTCAAAAATATTCTGGAAGGTTTAAATTTTGATTATTTTACACCAATTAAAATGTAACTGGCCGTTTTGAAGAAAGCAGATAAATAACACTTAATACAATGTGTCCCCGGATGGGGTAGAGTCCGTTTGAATGCTAGTAATGAATAAAATAACAAAGTTTCTGCGAGTGCAAGTACCTAAAAATACTTATAATGTCGAGCTTGGGCTGGGCAGTATTTTAAATAAAACATGTAGGAATTTTTAAAGTTAAGTTTATAATGAACAAGCATATGATGAGCAACAAGTTTAGGTATTTCTAATTAAATAAGTATATTTTTTATATTATTACAGAGTGTTTGAGAGTTTTACTGCAATAATTTGAGACTCTTGAGCTGACGGTTTCTTCAAAGTTTTGGCAGCTGTCTTCTTCACCTTTTTAGTAGACCACAACCGTCTTTGGGCAGTAATAATTTTGTTCCCGTTAATAGAGTGTTGCGATTGTGAAGATTGAACATTTATTTGTGATTTATTGGTAGCAGCGGCTAGTATGGGTGAAAGTGGGGCTAACATTTTCTCAACTATTTCCAATTTTGCCGGACTAGTTATGTTTCCTAAATGCCTCGACAATTTATCCATAATTTTCAACTTTCTTTCTTCTATCATCGACTCCATATTGGTTTTTTTACTCAATTGGTTTAAAATGGTGTTTTTTCGAAAAATCGTCATCTTCAGAGTGAATATTAAGTGATTGTCGTCACAGTTTCCGGTGCTTTATCCTGTAAATAGGTTTACTGAAACTGTAATGCAACTGGGGATTGGGAAATTAAAAAAGAAAAAGACAAAACACAGATACAGTAGGTATGAACCCTAGGCCAATGTATCAGTCCCAATGAAACCTTTGAAAAAAGCTGTGCATGCAGTAGCCCCAGTACCAGTAATACTGTAATACTCGGAATTTGTAGAACAAAACATTATTTTTTATTTATTTATTTTTCATTCATAAAACCCCTATAGAGAAGTAATAACTTACTTGTATCTCCACCTTGTTCACCACTTAAAGATCCCTCTTTGCATCTCAACTTCGCTACTAAGTGAATGTGTTTGCACATATTGAATTTAATAGATGCGTCAAGACACGAACAGGAATAGCGATGGATGCATATATCACAATCGGTGCAAATCCATTTGCATGTTTTTTTTTTCTCTTCCACAAAATACATTTCATACGTAGTTTCGGAATGTACATTCCAACCACCTACATCTTCAATTACCAACGAAATATCTAGTCTAAGAGAATTTTTGTGACGGTGTCTAATGTCCCTTATTCTACTGCAAATTTTGCCTTTATGTTGAGAAGTTAGTCTATCGAACAATTTATCTCGGACAAATCTCATAATCGCACAAATAGCTTTGTCAAGCCTTTTTACAGTTTTGCCCTTCAAATAAATGTATTTTATAGTTTTGTGAAACCTCTCAAGATGCATATTTGTATTGATCCCAGCATTGATTCTATAACAATATGCCCAATACTCCGCTCTACATGCATAATTATCTATGAAATATGGCAAAAATTCAAACATTTCAATTTCAGCAGATTTACAAAACTTCTGAAGCATTTCCCCAAAAGCACGTTGCTCTAATAATGTTCGCAATTTCTTGTAGACAGCCACCTAAATATATACAGATTATAAGAACTACTGACCCACTTCCTTTTTTAGCGTTCTTACCTGTAACTCCTTAGTTTTTATTTTTGTTTTTTCTCCACGCTTGGTCCACGTGCCAAGTACAAAATAGCCTGAAAAAGCATCATATACAGAATTATACGTTACACAACCTAAAATATTTACCGTTTTTCTGGCGCTTCCATAACTTCTACCCATGCGTTGAAAAAACTATCAGCCATATCAGACATGAAAACTTTAGGACTTATAATGCCAGCCCTCATTTTAATCTGCTTAAAAAATAGATTCATTACTGCTTGATCAGATCTGTTGGATATTAAAAAACTGCAGGGAAATCCTTCCCTAAGTTCGTCTAGCACTAATAACGTGTTTGTTTCAAAGCTTAAACTATTCAGCCCATGCGTACCATCCATGCATACATCAGATCCATATTTTACACACTGGGAAGATGTCATGATTATTAAAATAAAATCTTCAAGTTTTAATTCCGGCTGTTCTTCATCAGTTGTACCCTGCAGCTTATAATAAAGGACACAATCGCCTTCTTTTTGCATCTGATTTACCCATGATTCAACGCTGACTGCATCGTTGGGGTGTCTCACCGCAGCTGATGACAAATTAAATGAATTTTCTATATTAAACAGATCCTTGCGGGTCAACAGGTGCATTCTTTCCAGATTAGAATCAGAAATAGAATCCCTTATTTCATTCAAAATTTCATCGAAAGGTATTTTCGCTGCAATCTTCTGGGCCATGTTTTTTCTCTCTGTCTCAGTGAGAAATAGGTGTCCTAAGTCCACTTGATGCCCTACATGTGTTTCAATATATTCAATTTCATATGTTTCATTTTTGTAATCATGAGTCAACTTGAAGCTTGCTGGACAAAAGGCATTTATTTTGTTACTTCCCTTTATTTTTAAATGACGTAGACCTTTTCCTTCCGGAATATACACACCAGATCGATAACACACAAACGTGTTAGTAGAATGAGTCTTGTAATGATCTTCATCTCTCTTTACAAATTTTGATTTGTTTTTATTTTCAGTTTGTGATTTCCACAGCAGAAAATTCTCATAAGATGGTAATGTTAGTTTCGTTGTTTCAATTTTTATATCATGCACTTGCACAAAATGATTTAAAATTGTTTTCTTGTGTGTAGTTTGAAAACTACACATGGGGCATTTTTTGCCACCAGTTTCTTTTTCTTTTCTGGAGGGTTATAGACTCTCTTATGATTGAGCAAGTTACGTTTATCATTGTAATTCTTCCCACACTCTTTACAGGACCAATTGAAATTACCAGGTTGTTTGTAATACATCAGTTCTTGAAGATTTTCCAAATTGCATTTTTTCACATGTCTCTTTAAATTAGAGGGAGTGCTGAAGACTTTTTTACATTCTGGACAGTCTTTTCGCCCACTTCCACTGACTGTAGCACTCATATCAATTAACAATTAAACTTGAAGTAACAATAATTAATAGGGAAACCCGGAATAATTTATTATACCAGCTTTTAATAAAACCACAGATAAAACGACAACAAACTCAGGTCAGCTGTCAGCTGGGGTGGAAACCTTGAACGAGTTCCGAGTAGTGGTGCGCGCACGCGGATCGGTTGTAACACCCGACCGGCCAGACTCTTGTATAAATATCGTCCCACTATGGACCATTACATGTAGCAGTAATTTTTCAATTTTTTTCATTAACCCATTAACGCCTAAAACTTAACTGGTGAGCAATATTTGTTTACATTTTGAAGCTTGGTTAAAAAGTGTGTAAATAACAAATTTATTCAATAATTTCATATATTTTTTTATTAGGGGTTGATTTAGAGGGCTGTACTCAAATGAGTACACCAGGTTAATCTACAATACATTTTAATTCCTTGATGTATGGAATTCTTCAAAGCAATATTTTTCAATACACAGCGTTTTTTCACATTTTTTGCACTGCCAACGTACTCTAGCACTATACTGAGAACAACGAAGCTGATTTGGAATCTTCTTTGGATAATGCCCAACAGAATCATATTGAAGTCTTTCTGGCAAGGACCTAGATGGTCCTCTCTTTTTGGGTTGACACGTACTCTCACGCAAATATGATCTGGCTATGTTTCTGCGAAACAACAACAAATCCATTTGGTTGGACAAAAGACATAAACTACACGCATTGATGTATAAGAAAACCAAACTGTGTTGACCAGTGTTATATGCACATAGGAGCTATTGAAATTATGCGCAGTAAAGTTAGGTCTTAGTGATGGTTGGTCCTGAGGAGGACGTGTCTATTGGCGCTCCCAGTAAAACGTGTAGAAGATGCTATAAAGTTGCTCAAAGTAGTTTGAAATGTGTTGTATGTGCTTCGGTGTTTCATCCCAGCTGTGCCAAGTTAGTTAAAAGTGCAGTAATAATAGACGACAAGGTGTTAAATTGCTGTTCAAACAACTAACACAGTGCGGATCTTCCTGCTCCTGTAAGTACTTCATTAACACTTACTTGTGATCAGATTGAGATCAAATGCCTCAAAGAATTGTTACTGCAGAAAGATGCACTCATTTCAAGTTATCAAACTACTATTGACTCTTTAAAAAACCAAGTTTTAATCATGCATACATTTTTGGAATCCACAAGCAATGCATGTGTCTCGAATGATAGCGCTCCATACAACAAAGTCGCTCAATGCTGTGAAACTCAAAAAGTGCAACTTTCGCACGATCCTAATCAAGCAAAACAGGGCTGCCTCCAAGAAAAAATAAAGCAAAATCATTATCACAAACGAAATGAAACACCTGCGGATAATAAAAGTGTTGCGAAAGTAAGCAGTAAACAAGACAAGCCAACATTCGTAGCAAGCGGTACAATTAATAATACTGTAGTACAAAGTGCTCGATCGGGTAGAAATGTAAATAAACACTATAAGCCAGCACGTGTTGAAAACTAAGACCCAAACTTGAATATACAAAAAACCCCTCCGACTGTAACACAAAAAGACCTATCAGCTGCTATGTTACAAGCTGAAACTTCATCTGTGCTTAATAAATACATAAATTTAAACGACAATGCCAAAAATAATCATCCCTCGTCAAAAAGAGGTGGCGAGTGGATTAAGGAGGCTAACAGAAACCGTCGATTCAATTGTTGTAGGCAATAATAAGGATACCGCAGATGTTGAAGGATTCCCAAAATTAATTCACTTGCATGTATACAGGGTGGATCCCAAAACCACGTCATCAAAGCTAAGTGATTTGCTGAGATCCCATTTCCCGGAAGTAACCTGCGAACCTTTATCATCCAAACATCCAGATTTATATGCTTCTTTTAAAGTATCGATATCGGAGATCCACTTCAGACAATCAATGGATCCGGATATTTAGCCGTATGGTGCATGTATAAACCGTTTTTTAGAAATGCGCAAGAAGAAAGTGATAAAAGAAGATTAGTGTTTAATCCTAGTTTATTGTTACTTAATGTGAACAGTTTAAATACTGATAAGCTAAATTCCTTCAGGTGGACATTCATGATTAGATAAATTTAAAATTCCTATGTCTAGTAGAAATAGGTGTCAAAGAAGACGTAATTAATTTTATTCATATCGATGGGTTTAATTTAATAACAGCGTACTGTAGATCCACTATGAAATGTGGTGGGGTAGGTATATGGGCAAGGGAAAACTTAAATGTAAAGAAATTAGCTATAAGCATTCCTTGTGTTGAACAAGATTTTGAAATTTGCGCACTTTTATGAAAGCCAGCAAACGTAAACCTATTATAATTTTAAATTGTTATAGAGCTCCATCAGGGGATGAAAGCGTATTTTTTTACCAGTTTGTTGGATGTTTTAAATAGCCTTTATAAACCTAATATTGACATAGTTCTGTGTGGCGATTTTAATCTGGACATGTGTAAGAACAATTAGTTCAACGTACTTTGTTCGAATTTATCTTGCTTTGACTTTACTCCAGTAGTGAAATGGCCAACCAGAATTACGGAAGTAAGCTGTACTATTATTGATCAGATATTTATGAATTCTGATAGTGCTGGTACATGTTGTGTGTTTGATAATTTTATTTCCGATCACAGAACTGTTTTATTGGAACTGGATACCAGCGAGTCTGGGCCAGATAAGACCTACGTTTGTAAAAGAACTTTTAGTGAAAATAATATTTTAAATTTCGAATGTAGCCTTCTAAGCGAAGGTTGGACTGACCTCTACAGTATCACTGATACGAATGACCCTTTCAGGTTTTCTACGAAAAATTTTTACACTATTTTGATTTCCATTTCCCGAAACAGCGTTCTTGTATAAAACTTAATAATAAAAAATGGGTGAATGACGACGTGATTATATCTAGTGCCAATTTAAAAGACTTGCACATTTTAAAATGCTCTTATCCCGACTTGCTAAATATATACAAGCAAGCTAAACAAAAGCATATTGCTTTAGTAAAAACTACAAAAATGGCTTATTACCAAAACAAAATTTTTAATTCTGACAATCCCCCACGGGAGGCATGGAAGGTTGTTTCCGAATTATCCAATAAAAATAAAAAGTTAAATAACATTGCATTAAATGTCAACGGCACTGTAACTGAGGATCCGCAACTGGTAGCAGAACAGTTCAATACATTTTTTATTGAGGCTCCCTTAGACATTATAAAACAAATTCCTAAAACAAATAGCATACCTATTCAGAGTAATATATGTAATTATTCTCTTTTTTAAGTGCTCTTATAGAAGACGAGTTATACAATATACAATATACTAAAAAATAAAATAAAGAGTAAGAATTCTGCTGATCCTGACGAAGTTCCGACATTTTTAGTCAGGCGAGTATTGAACCTATTGTTAAAACCCTTAACTTATTTGGTCAATCTATCCTTTGAAATGGAGTTTTTCCAAATCAAATAGAAATTGGTAAAGTTGTACCTATTTTAAAGAAAAAAGATCCTTATGTACTAAATAATTATAGACCTGTTATGGTATGTTCGTCATTCTCAAACATTTTTGAATATTGTTACCTCAACAGACTGATAAAGTTCTTAAGTAGGTTTAATGGTGGAAGGTCGACAATAAGTGCTTTACATTCATTTTACAACAGAATCGTTAGTTGCGTAGAAAGTGGTGAGTGCCCTGTCGGGATATTCTGTCATCTTCACAAGACATTCGAATGTGTTAATCACCGACTGCTGCTGGATGTGTTGTTTGATGTCGGTATTAGAGGCATTCTTTTTAATGGGATATCTGATTTTATATCAGAGCGAAAGCAATATGTTTCAGTGAATCATAACAGTGTAAATAACGAGTCAGCTAAATTTAACTCGGGATACAGCATACTAAACATGGGCGTCCCACAGGGCTCTGTATTAGGTCCAGTACTCTTCATAATTTATATAAACCGACTTGAAAGAGTACTGACTAACACTTTTTTACAATGTATGCCGATGATCTGTCGGTAATAATGAGATGTTGAAATTAGGTGCGATGAAGTATTGAAAACCTTATCGATTTTTGCAACCAACATTATATGTATTTCAATGTTGATAAACCCAAATAGTCAAATTTCATAACAGACAAAAAATATGTGATCCGTTAACTGTAAACATCAATAATACATCAACTACTTCTACCACGGATGATGTAAGGTTTTTAGGACTTCACTTTGACCAACACATTAGTTGGAAGTCACATTGTGAATGTTGTTACTATATTTAAGCGCGGCCGTTCGCTGGCTATATTTCTACACAATTTGCAAGAAGTATCTGGCTGGCACGCGACTAGCTCAAGTCGAAGAAGGCGTGCGGTCAATTAAGTTATGATGAAAAACCGGGGCGCATGCGAACCGCACAAAGACAGCCAGAAACGTCGACACTCTACAGATGATCCGCAATCTGGGTTACTATAATTCTCGAAAGTATAGCTGCAAAAGGCTCAAATGGCAACAACCAAATAAAACAACTAACAGGTTAAAGTTTATCACAGTTTACTCATACTCAACCCGATCTGGTTCAGTTCAAATTACATAATAAGTACTGAGGCTTTTCCAGCCAACAACGGGATGCTGTCCCAAATATTACAATTACACATTAAGAATACATAAACGATACATACAGTTACTTAGGCATTACACTTGGCTAGTGTGCGGCTTGACCCAGCGGGTAACTAGGTTGTCGTACGGAGACCCGGGGCCTGGTGGACGTTTACACAACAGCTCAACTCCGCCACAGGGGCTTGATGGATGCGCCCAGCATTTGGTGTGCTCTCGATTTTGTCAACGTAAAACTTTGCTCTGGGCACCAGCGATTAATCCCAGGATTATGATGATACAGGACTGGCCGAAAGGGACCTCGCACGAAGACGCCGAGGAGTATTTCTTAGCAGCCAAGTTCCAGAGTTGCTGTTATTGAGCCCGACACGTCACGCTATTAACAAGATCAAAACCCTTAAGTGGAGCTTCAAAATACCAACGAAAACTTACCCCATACGGGCGAGCACGTGTTTGCTACAACCTTATAATCTGCCTAAAACCGGGGCGAAGAACATCGCCCAAAATTCATCGTCACTAGGGAGAATCCGCACAAGCGTAACTATTCAGAACAGCCCAAAATTACCCCTAGGACATCAATAATTGTAGCGGCTACAAACTGCACATGCCTCAGGCAGGCAGGACCAAAAGAAGATGCCAAGGATAAAAATCTTATCAACAACGGGCGCCATGACACAACCAGCGCAAATAATTTCTAACTCGAAAGCGCGCGGTATTTGAATACTCCCACAGAGCTAAGATTCGGAGAGCGCTTCCCATGAAGTTACCAAAAATTGTAGAATCATGCGAGAAATCTAGAGAAAGCGCAATTTTAACGTAACAACTCCCCCCTTACCAAAGCAGAAAAATTTCATAGAAATTTTTCGATAAGACTGGCGTAACCGTCAGTAGCTCGAAGCAACCGCACAAACACAAAAAAACGAAAGGCCCAAAACACCTCCTCAACACAAGAGGCCTCAATAACCACCAACACGTAAAAACCCTAATAACCCGCACCACAATACACCAATACTTGGAGAGATGGAAGCGATCCCGAGCGGAACCCGCGTCCGGACCCTCTCCACGACAGGGATCGAGACTGCTCGTCACTGCTGGGTGGTAAAGCTGCGCCGGTGAACAGCCCAGTGACAACCCGTCGCCAAGAAATCCCAACCACAAGAACCGTCCAACATCTCCCCACATCCCCACAAGCATCCCCCCCTGACAACAAAAAAAAAACCCCCGAGGCGGAAGCAAAACCCCACAGTTAAGGCACTGTTAGACCGAAAACCAATAACCGTTCCCACGATTAAATCCAACACCCATATCCACAAAAATCCAAAAATTTCCCCAAAACGTCGGTTAGGATTCTTCTTTTGACGAAAAGGGGAGAAGGCAACCCCGGGAAAAGAGGGCGACAGACACCAGAAAAGCGAAAGGCCGAGCCAACACTCACGCGACTCAACACATATACTGATTGAGAGACCCTGCAGCGCCCCGAACGGCCTGGAGGAACTCTACAATCTTTAGCCCATTCGCAACGAAGGTGCACTCACCACAAAAGATCCCATGCACACCAGATCAAAGGGAAATAAAATGAAGCGTAGCAAGATCCATCAAAATCACACAAAGAAGCCAACCCAAACTCTCAAGAGCGCTATCACTGACAGGATATAGAAATAAAAGCAACGATATGATAGGAAAATATGAAGGCGAAGAATGAAGGACCAACCGACTAGAATTAACTATAACACGGAACTATATACACCCATCACATTAGAACCCCAGCTCCACCACTCGTTCTCACTGGAGGCCAACACACGAACAGCACCGATAAATTCTCGACGGGAGGTTTCAAGCAACCAACCAACAACTGAAGCTATGGAGCGTGAACAGCAGTACACTCAAAACGTCCATCGACAATAACGGCTCTGGAGAGCTTCACAAATAACTAGGCAACAAAACTTCTCAAAATGAGTTACCACAAATGCTCAAACGAACCATTCGAGACTCCACAGGAGGGAAAGCCAGACGAAATCGCTCCCCTACAGTGACCTGGCCTACAATGCAGCAGAGGGAAGAACTCGATGACAATGTTCCCTAACAGTGACCTGCCCTGCATTCCCAACCAACCACCCTAAAGGCTACACTACTAAACGCCAAACAAAACTCAAAAGTGTTCTCAACGAACGCAAACACCAACAAACACAACTCATCCCCAAGTGGAGATCTCACTAGAAGTCTATCACCAACCGAACCAGTGCACGCAGACAGCAGTCCCCACCAGACTCAATTCAGCACCAAGGCGTAGTGCCTCACACAATAATATGCCCTTCAGCATATCCAAAATCCAGACGTGCCAACAGTACCAAAACCAAATACAAAGTTGAACTACTGCCAACAAACTACTTCAGCGTTGATAAGGGAGAAACTAGATGAAATAATTTCCTAAAGTGACCTGCCTTACAAATGCCCAGCCAACCACCCTAAACATAACTAGAGAGAGCCATTGAGTCACAGCGGAGTCATCATAGGGTTTCAAGTCCTTCGCATGCCAAGTACCTTTCAGAACAAGTCCATCTGGATCTTTCAGTTCATAGACCCATCGGGAGAACTTCCTATTAACGTAAAAAGGGCCAACAAACTTAGAGGCGAGCTTAGCCGTGAATTGACGAGCGGCATCAGACAGAACGTAATTCCTACGCAACACAGGCTATCCAGGAACATATTCCAAGGGACGCCGACGAAGATCATAACGGGCCTTAGAACTCTGATACGCCTTTCCCAATCGGCGCTTAACCTCAGCGTAGAGTTTGCCCAAAAAGGCAGCACGCGTATCTAGATCTCGACTGCGATCGAACTGAAATTCAGGATCTCCACCATCTAGGGTAGGCTCATGCTTCAATGGAATCTCTCGACCGAAACTTATGAAATAGGGGGTTTTCCCCGTGACCTCATGAACCGAAGTACGCATCGCACAAGCTACATGGGGAAGATATTTGTCCCAGTCCTGATGATGGTCAGACACGTAGGCCGTCAACATGGTTTTCAACACCCTATTTATCCGCTCCGTAGGATTGGCTTGAGGATGATAGTTGGCCGTACAGGAGATCTTGCAACCGTACTTGTTGGCTAAGGATCGAAACTCGCGACTACGAAATTGGACGCCATTATCGCAAATGATGCGCTTCGGGGCCCCGAACATTAAGAAAATATCTTCCTCGAAGTGACGCGAGACCGCGTTAGCCGATGCGGCACGCAAAGGGAAAGCCAGCGCAAATTTACTGAAACAATCTGCCACAACCAGAATGTAGGCGTACCCACGCGACGAGCGGGGCAGGGGTCCGACAATGTCACCACATACAACCTCCCAGGGTTTCGAAGTCAGGGAATGACCACCCATAAAACCAGCAGGAGCTCGTTGTTCAGATTTAGTTCGTTGACACGTTTCACAACGACGGACATAGGCGGCAACATCATACCGTAATTTAGGCCAATAATATTTATGAGCGATACGATGGAAAGTTTTATTAACGCCCGCATGACCAGCTGTAGGGCTATCATGATTCTGCTCACGACGCTGATATTTCGGGACCACCACCTTCCAATGATCTTCCTCATCATCCGCTAAGTCAGGATAATCGGACCGAACGTACTTATAGAGCTGGCCCTCACTAACTCGCCACTGAGGGAATTTACGAAGATTGGCGGGACTTGCCGACACATGCGCCTATATCAAGGGTCACGAACAGGTTCAAGAGGTACCTCAACAACATCAACAACAGGAACGGCTCGGGACAACGTATCAGGCACGACATGTTGCTTGCCCTTGCGATGCACAATATCGAAATCGTACTGTTGAAGGCGAACAGCCCAACGAGCAATGCGACCCACGGGGTCCTTAATGTCATTAAGCCACTTAAGGCTATAGTGATCCGTTACTACCGTGAATTTGGTTCCTTCGATATAAGGTCTAAGTTTCTCGATTGCGAAAAGAACCGCAAAACACTCTCGTTCAGTAGTACTAAAGTTCCTCTCAGTTTTCGACAACGATCGGCTGATGTAGCAGATGACCTTCTCCCCGTCAGCCTGTTGTTGGGTAAGAACCGCGCCAACACCATAACCAGAAGCGTCGGTCTGAATTACAAAAGGTACCGAGAAATCTGGGCACGCTAAAATTGGGGCCGAAATCAGATGTTCCTTGATAGAACGAAAGGCTCGCTCATATTGGTCATCCCATAAAAATTTTGCGTTCTTCCGAAGAAGCGAAGTCAAAGGACCAATCAGTGAGGAGAAATTTGGCACAAACCGTCGATACCATGATGCCATGCCAACCAGACGACGCACCTCAGACACCGAGACGGGAGTAGGTATGCGAGTAATAGCATCCACTTTCTCCGGATCAACCAACAACCCTTGGGCATTAACCACATACCCGAGATACTTGAGCTCAGGCTTACAAAAATGGCATTTGTCTTTACTAAGCGTGAGGCAGGCTGCCATAAGACGAGAGACTACCTCGCGTAAGACAGAGAGGTGCAAATCACAATATCATCGAGATAAGTAAACTCATAGGGCTCCAAATTGGCGCCAACTATACGGTCGATCAGATGCTGCCAAGTCGCAGAGGCCGTATGCAAACCGAAAGGCATGCGACGAAACTGGTATAAACCCCGATTTGGGACGGTAAATTCAGTCAAAGGACGTGAAGAAACCGCAACAGGGATCTGTCAGTATGCAGACTTAATGTCGAGAGTAGTGAGATAGTGGGCATCACGAAGCTTGTCCAACGTACTCGATACGTAAGGCAAAGGGTATGCGTCAGGTTGGCTGACCTTATTAAGACGACGAAAGTCAACGCAAAAACGGTAACTAGCATCCTTCTTCTTGATCATGACAATACGTGACGACCATGCAGAAGTCGAAGGCTCCACTATTCCGCCCTCCAACATCTTTTGCAATTCAACATCCACCTGTTTCTGAAGAGCAGGGGAAATAGGATAATACCGTTGCTTAATAGGTGGCGACGTAGTCTTAATTTCGTGCTCAACTAAATGAGTGCAGCCTAGCTTATCTCCCATTCGCTCAAAAGTCTCCCTAACGAAGTTATCGAGTTGTTCACGCTGAATCGATGTTAAATGTTCGACAGCCTGAATGGCCTCTATCACAGGGACTGAATCATTTTTGAAAATGTCCACTGATTGCTCCGAAGATCAGGTACGATACCCATGCGACGCCAGAAATCAGTTCCCAAAATCAAAGTATGGGGTACAGAAGGCACAACTATCAGATCGATAAGGCAAACCCTATCGCGTAAGCTGATCGGAACAGTGACGCTTCCCAAACTTCGACACTCCATGCCGTTGGCAATGACACAAGTAGGAGCTTGGTTCGTTTCAAGACGGCAATGCCCTTTCAGTAAATTCCAACCCTTTATGCCAAGATTAGTGCGAGAAGCACCAGAGTCCAATAACCCGAGAATCTTTCTTCCAAAAATCGAAATCTGTAGATAAGGCCTTTCATCAGGGCCTGCATGACTAAAAATAAAATTCAAAACCGTAACCGTAACATCAGGTCTCCCACACCGATAACAATGACGCCTTCTAGGCGCGGGGCAATCGACGGCACGATGATTAGGCTGATCGCAATTCCAACATCTCAATTCTGGAGTTCCAACAAAGTTTACAACGCGAGTCGAATTATCTCTGGAAGGAGCTCCCCCTTCATCAGAAGAAACAGCCACCGTATGAATTCGAGGACTGACTCGAGGTTTCCGATATGCCAAGTCGGGTTCCAACATGCGACTAACGTTAGTTGGGGGCCCGCAAAATCGTTGTGCACGAAAATGTGCATCTTCCACTGCCTTACAAACCCGCAGCAAATTTGGAATGGACGAAATCGGTTCTAATGCCAGTTGTGTTTGGAAGTGGGGCAATAAATTCCGGCGAATAAGGCTAAGCCTAGTACAAGTTGAAGGTACCGAGGGCAATCGACGAAATAAATTTTCCATAACAGCCACAAACACGGTAACTGGTTCATCAGCACCTTGAGTGCGATTCCTTATCTCATCCCACAACCAAGCCTCATAATCGCAAGGAAGAAAAGCTATACGTAAGGCCTTGACTAGCGCATTCCAATTCTGCACAGTGTCTTTTACCGGAGGGTACCAGATTAGCGCATGACCAGTGAAGAACTCGACAGCTGAGACAAAAAGTTGTTCCTTAGAAACACCACGAGAGACCCGTAACTCTTCGACCCGCTCCAGAAAGCTGGAGAGTCCCGATTGACCATCAAAGCAAAGGTTCCATTTATTTATAGGCAAGCAATTGTTGTACCGGGGTGACGACTCGAAAACGTGTGTGCTATTCATACCGATAGGTGAATGAAATACTCGTGGATTACTAGCGTTCGGAATACTAAAACGGACCTGAGGATGGTCGGGTACACCATTCGAACCTAGCTCATCAGCCTGAGATTGACTGTCATCCAAATCTAGCAAGTTAACTACACCCGAGGCACCAGGGGTTTGTGCTTCACTAAGAGGAGTTAATTTAGTTTCCAAATCGTCCATTGCTTCTAAGCACCGATTATACAATTCACTCTTGCGGGCCTGTAATGAACCCGGAGGACTCGAGCGTTCAAGATGATGGGATACATGCAACAGTCGAGTTTGGATGCGTTTAAAATCGTTACTTCGAAGCAACTTACGTTTATCCCCAACGTTGCCATCACAAGTGACACCCCGAATCCTAAGCTCATAGCAAAGAATAAACACTAACAAGAAGCGACACTCACGTCGGCGCCTTTGATGTTTAGCATGCTAATTTTGATGACCTTCGGCCATTTTGAAAGGGTAAAAAGAGCGGCAATTTTAAACTTTAAAACTTTGTAACACATTATAATGGGTTCGTTTGTCGTCATAATCTATCCACTATAACTATAAAAAATCTGGCGTGATACACTCACACAACTTCCTTTTATAGTGATCTTATAATTAGTACAAAATTTTTAATTTTTAAGCATTTGTCAAACATTTAAAAAAATTACAAATTCTACAGAAACGATACAAAATAGAGAATTAGTTGAAAAGACAAATTTTCTCTAAAATTTTAAGCTGAATTCAAAAATGTAATAATATACCGGGTGTTCTATTTAAAATAGGAGTTAATATTATTTTTTTTAAACAAAAGCATCCCATTGTAGAAGTATTCAACTAGAAAATCACATCTCACATCAATACACATTAAAAATGAAACAAAAATGTAAAGTTTGAAAATAGTTATTTAGACCACAAGTGTTAGAAGTGCAACTTTTTTCACAAGTGTGGAGGGTTATTAAACGAGGCACAGTCTATTTAAAATCGTTCATTCCTAAATTAAAAGCAGCTTCAATGAATTAAAAAAACCCTACTTTTTTAAATGAAATTTTTAAAAAATCGTTAGCCATTTTTGAAAAAAATCGAGAAAAACTAAAAATCACTAAAGCAAATACCATACTTCCGGTTATGCGATTTTCTTCAAAAGCTCGCTGTTGCATCTATATAGTACACAAAACTTATATATGAAATTTCACCGTCATACCTCTTTTCGTTTTTGAGATATTCTGTTCACAGACAGACCAATGAACAAAAACATGTTTTTTTGGGTTTAGGGGACTAAAGGAAGTAAAAAGTTAAGACATTTTTTCAGGTGAAACAAAAAATGCTGTTTATTTTTATTGAAACAAATTACATGCCTGAACATGACCTACAAATAATTACAAAATACGCTGTTTCTATTTATTTTCACATAGTATTCAGTTTATAAATTGGAAAGGTATAGAGTTTTTCTTTGTTTCTTTGGCACACTTCTTAGGTCCGAATTGTAAGGCTTTAAAGTGTGGTACAATTGAAGTCTACAAAATAACTTAATTATATAAGTTTTGGGGAACTGTGGGCATGGATTGACATATGAAACTTGTTCAAACAAGTTTATTAAGTTGCGACCAACACTGGGTAAAATTGCGACATTTAGAAAGTTAGTTTTAAATTCTCTTTGCATGTGTTTCACAAAATTAATAAATTCTTCCCCTGGCATACATAGATTGCCAAATGTACTTTTTTCTTTATTGTCATATGCTTTAAAACCACAAAACATGGTAGTAAGCGTTAACTCCTTAACTTTTTTGCTTTCATTTGCACATATAACACAGTCACTATGAATATCTAAACTTTTTTTAAATAAGTATCCACAAACATAAGTCCCTAAAATCTGTACACATAAGAGAACTTAAATTTGTTTGTGTTCCTCCTGTGTCATTGGATGTTGCTAAAAAACTACATTGTAGTTTAAGAGAACTCTCAGAATTATTTACGGTACTTAATAAAGTATCATAATCTTCTTCGCAATTTGCATTAATACTGTGTTCAATAAAATTTAATGAAGAAAGTTGCTTAAGAATTTGTACAAAATGTTGGGGAGTTGGATTACTGCTGTTTCCATCTTTACTTCTAGCAGTAGCAAAGTCAGAAAGGTGGACAAAATTCTACAGTTATGCTGCGGCCAATGCATACACATCCAGGGACTGGAATTCCAGATTAACAGATCCCAGATGTGGTCGTAATGTCAACACCATATGTGGAGCTTCTAAATTGTAGCCTAGTATATCTGCTAATAATATCGTAAAAGATCCAAACGCATGCCGAAATTCCATGCGATGCTTTCCTTCGGTGGTAAAGAACAACGTGTACTATTAAAACCTACAAAACATGTCAACAAATTCTTATACATAATGCAATTATGGTGTAAATGCAATTATAGGTAATACATACCTTGACTATAATTAAAGCTGCACGGAAAGCTGTTATCCATTTTAACTTGCAATTCGCAATGTTGAAACTGACCCCAATTTTTTAGAATATTTTTAAAACCTGGAAATACCACAAAAGTTATTAATTTTGATAAATTGTTCAGGTTAAAAATGAGGGGGTCCGTTTCAAAACTGTTGGTAAAATGGGTATGGCAAGTTTTGAAACGGATCTTTAATATACGCACCTAGCGTGGTTATGGATTCATGGCTGAATTTTATTATTATTTAACTAACACTGCACAATTATATCGAGACTGTGTTCCAGAGTGATAATAGAATGCATAAGATAGCGGATATCCTGCTGCTGCGCTTGCGTATTAAATAACTTATGTGGCGCTAGCGCGTGACGTTAAGTTCACATAAGTTATTAAATAGGTATAAATCTGAAACTGAACTGCGGCATAATATTTTCATATAATTATATCTTATTTTATTATTCATGTATTTAATGTTACTTGAAAATAAAAATATTTAAAAGTTAAAAAAAAAATCACTATTCAAAACTTGTGAAATAAAGTTCAAATTCTGGTATGATACATTACTTAATCTATTTAACAAGTCTCTAATTTTTTCTAATATTGCTTTAGTAGGACAGTTAATATCAAACATGTTCAATTGAAATTCACCAGACCTAACAATTGTTTTAGAAAACTCATTATACTAAAAACCTGTATCATTTTGAAAGAAATATAACAAACCATTTGTATACTATCTAAAAGCATTATTTATTCCTGATGGTAGACCTGGAAATAAATCGTAAATCATTCCGTGTGCTTTTTCTCTGTATAAGCACTCCTCTAATTCTAGAAAGTTATCATAAAACATAAAAGTTCTTCCAGTATAGCTGTTAAAGATACAATTAATTTTCTTTTCCTTTGGCACCCCAAAGACATCAAAAGGACGAACATACCAACCAGATTTTATGGATAAAGATGGGAAATCCATAACGAAAATTTTATTATTGACAATAATCATATCTCCAGATGGTCTCTGATGAATATGTTATAACTTCTTAAAAGTTTCGAGGTAAGAACGAAAGATATTCGGTACTAATGAATTTTGCTTGAGTAAGTATATTTCCATTTATTTCTACCATCCAAACCCATTTTTCGTATAAATATACGTTTTACTGTTTGTTGTAGTTAAAAATGAAAATGGTATTTTAATTTTACAAATCTCTAGTTTTATTAAATCAATTTGAGTTGTTGATCTTATAGTTGTTGTGATTATCTCCCTCGATGATGAAGTGAAATCATAAGATTTTGCTTCAGTTTTAGAGCCATATAAGGACTGAATGGCCCAAATATCATCATTGCTTAAATTATCAATCGATTTAGTATAATAAGGAAAAATAATCGACTTGTTTTGAGAACAATGAGCCAAGCCTAAAATACGACCTATTTCATGTAATAATACAGCGTAGAAACTTATTTGATCATGTGGTATTGATCCATTTCCAAAATACCATTTTTCTTAACTATCTAGGTATATTTCTCTACATTTATTAGGATCTGTGGTAAAGAAAGCATGCCCTAAAACTTTTCCAATTCATCAACATCATAACTACATTGACCTTTCATGCAACGATAATTATTTCTGTGTGTTGCACTATCACTGGAAAATACAATTGACATGTACGGATTCACCATATTGTATTCAAAAATTAAATTAGATATCTCTTGCCACACATCAAAAGCTCTCGTTGTAATGCTTTTCTGTGCTTGATCTGATAGTGGAAAATACATAAAAGTTTTTTTTCCATTTTGTATTTGAAATTGAAAATGGTAAAGGTCTATCTGATACACCACATCTCGGAGTATTTATCAACTGTATAGTTTCTTCATTTAAAGTACCGTCTACTAGTAAATCATAAAATCCTTGAAAATGCATTAGTGCTTCTTTAATATTTGGTGATTCGACATTATTTGCCCCTTCAATCAAAAGATTTTGTAAATTTTTGTTAGTTAACCATATTCTATAGCAGTTTTTCAAATACTTTAGCTGGGACAGATAAAATTGATATAAGTAGGTCTATAATTTTCTACATGTTCTTTATTTCCAGTTTTATATATAGGAGTTAGTTAATTTGAATTTGTCCGGAAACGTGTTTGTTTTTCAAGATTTATTAAATTAGATAGTGAGTAGATATTGAAGTATTTCCCAACAAGCTTTAAATATGTAAGGGGAATACCATCAGGTTCACAGGATTTTTTTAGGTTTCAGCTGCTTCAAAGCTGCGGCAACTTCCTCTACTGAAAATTCAGTAACTGCAGGAATGTCCACGTTCAATAGTGCAACCTCATCGATAATTTTATGTAGATCTTAATGCGATTCATCTGTGTATTCAAAACTACAATACTGTGCAATCATAAGATGTCCCATAGCAACAAAAAAGGTTATTCTGAATGAACAACATAAGCAGGAACGAGTACTGTAAGCTTTAAATAACAGGTAGGTGCTGCGACTGGAACTTCGTAATTTTTTCCGATTATATTCAATGGGCGTATTAAAGTGTCTAGTCCTCATAATTCGAGATATGGTGAACAATATGTAAACAATGTTGAGTCTAGACGATTTTCTATTCATTTATGAGCATGGTTAAGTGTTGACGGTCTGGCCGTATGTTACGATATCGACGAAATATTTAATACTGTGACATGCAGTAATATTTGAAAACATAAGGTTACCGTTGGTCACAGAAAAATTCCCAGAAAATATTATATTTTAACAGGGCCCAATTCATAATGCAGGATGGTGTTGTCACAAATAATGTTGAAACTTTGCTTTGGCCTGCACGGTCAGATATTAAACAAATTTGAACAAATTTGGGGTTTAATGACGAAGAAAATGTATCACAGAGACTTTGAGCAGACTTGGGCTTGACTAATGATGTAGACTTCATCCGGAGCTTTAACGAAATTTTATAGAAACGTCGCTATAACAAAATTTGTCATGACTAGCCGCTTGTCGAATGCTGTTTAGTTGTAATAATTATGGTTATTTTTGAATGTAATCTCTATAATGAAAATTAATTACTTTAGATCTTTAGTGTGTTATTTGTTCTACCATTAAAACTTTGTTGGTGATTGTGCTTTTACTCAACAAAGACTCACATTGTATCATTAACTAAATAGACCTACATCTAACCTTTCAAAATATTTGTATGTACAACACTTTTTTGAACTTTGTGAAATTAAGTCACATTCATACAGCACAAATTCTGTACAACAATTTAATGAACACGACTGTACATCAAAATTTGACTCTACAGCACTCTGATGTCTTGCTGTCAAAGTACTAACCCGATCACTAACTTTACCTTTAGTCAATTTGATCAAACGTTCAACTTCTTTGTCTCTTAAAAATCTAAGTACTGAATGGATGGCTTTATCTAATCTTCTGTGCATAGATTCTATGTACATATTAGTGTTTATGCCAACATCTTTTCGATGACAATAAGCCCACAATTCTGGCTTTGAACTGAACCCACTAACAAAATACTTATGAAAATTTTGCATATACTCATCTTCTTGGAGCTGTTTTAAAAATTCAGCATAACATGCGTTAAACACATCTTCCTCGACTGTTGTTTGCAAAATTTTACACATTTTGTAAATACTTTGTCTTTTTTGTTTTGTATCATTGGCATCACTTCCAGATATCTTATTCAAATTTAATTGCCATGCTCTATCGACATGCCAACTGCAGTAGAGTTGTTTAGATGGAATTCCCATAACACTGCACCAGGCATTATAAAACGTGTGACATATGTCGCTCATAAAAGTTTTACAATTTATTTTACCAGCGACAGCTGATACAGCCGAAAAGAAAATTTCAAAAACATGGGTATCTTTCCGATTAGACCACATAAATGCGCAAGGAAAACCTTCACCAAAATCATCAACTATAAGTAAAGAAGTTAATTCATAGTCATAAGCATAACCATTAGTACCATGGGAACTATCAATACAAATAGTGTTTTGTCCAAATGTTTTCAAAAGTTCAACTTGTGAATTATCAATTACAATAAGACATAAATCTTCCGAAGCAAATCGAAATTCGTTTATTTCTTCTACACTGAGTTGAGATGTTGCAGATTCCATTCCTGGACTTTTATATAGTATGATGGGGTTATTTTCACTGGAAAAACATTCTTGCACCCATAACCTGACACTAGTGGCATCGCTACTGTGTCTTTGCCCATCGTTTATGTCACAGTTATATTAAAAGATGACTTAATGTTGTGTACATCTTTTCGAGTCACGATATCAATTCTGTACGAGGAAATCGTGTGCTATTTAGGAAGATCCAGAAACGATTTCACATATTTTAGGTAGTATTATTATTAGCAATGAAAATTAATTAATTATGCATTATATAAATTAAAATGCAAATCAACTGCAAATATATTAATATTTAATTTTAAAAAAATATTGTCAGTTTACACAATTTACTTTTTACCAGGACAATTTTTCTTCGGTTATATCATTTCTCAAGCCATCTAGTATTCTCGATACTGGAACTCCCTGGGTTAATTTAAAAGCAACATGTTCTCTATCCTTTTTGCTAATTCTTAAATGTTGAATATCTTTTTCATGACCATAAGGGTAATCTCAATATGTAACACAGCACCCTTTTGTATTTTTATCAATAGTTAAAATTATATGACATGTACCCGAACCATAAATTTTAGAATAACCTTGTGATTTTAACCTACGTTGTCGCACTACTAGCCCAGTCAAATGTTACACAAAAAATGCGTGAACTTACATTAAATGGGGTATTAATAATTTTTGGAGAGGTGTTTCGGACCATTACTGGGACTACAAATCCAGATTTGCAACCCTCAGAAACCTGTGCTCGCTGAATGGCGGTCGAAAAACAGCGACTTGTTCGGACTTCTTTCGGTTTTTTGACAAGATCTCCTAAAGTATGCGTTTTTTTGGAAAAATTCTACCATATCTTTTTTAAAGTAAATTAAATTTTATACAAATAAAGATCAAAATCGTTTTTGTAAGTTATATAGTTACCGAGATACGGCTTTTCAAAGATTGACCGTTTTTCAAAAAGTGAAAATTTTAAGTTTTCTTCATGCTTCGAGTTGGGATACCGGCAAAATCACACGTCCTACAGAAAAGTCAAGAGCATCAAAGTTGTAAGAAATGTAATAAGCTTTAATTTGAGCTAAATCTGGTCCTTGTAAAGAAAGATGAAAAAAATGATTTTTTTGTTTGAAAGTCACATCGTTTCCTTCACCAACACCTTAATTAATGTTTTTTTCATAACATGTTGGCAGAAAATGTCGTATAACTAAGTTGAGTAAGTTTACAGTGGTTGTCATTGAAGAACTTTTGAAAAGGACCAGCTCAGACGAAAGGAATTTGTAAAGAGGGAAAGACTCCAAGGTCAGCCGGAGTTTTATATTTCTTATGTTTCCCCTTCCAGCCCAACCGAACCCGAGAGAAGTCTTTTTCGTACGATAGTTTAGTTGTTGAAACCGCCGTGAAACTACCTAGAAGTTTATTTTATAATAAGGGGCTTATTAACACCCCAATTATCTTTTATGAATTCGCTCCACATGTTAGCTAGTTACCTACTATGATATCATACTTACATAGTTCGTTAAATCCAGAGCAAAGAAGTAGGGGACAAAAACTTGAAGTGAAGCAGTGTGCAATTCCCAGTTAGCTGACCGAACAGATCGTATGAACATAACCGTAGTGTTAACCATATGCATATATTCCATATGTTTTACCCAGTAAAGTTTGTGATATAGAATGTCTTTTGCATGAGGATCTCTTGGATCTGTACAATCACTAAATCGATTTTTTAGGGCTTTATTTTGTGACATTTCAATTACTTCTTTTAATTTCAGACCGACAGAGTTTGTTTTCACAAAAATTAATAGATTTCTTCTCTTTCATTTTTCCCGACCGAAAAAACATTTATTTTTGTCACTCGTACGGGTTTTTGATCTTGTGCAACCTACATTACTATCTTCATGAGCGAACTAGAACAAGAAGGCTTATTCGTTTCCCGTTCAAATAATCTCTCAGTTCGGTACATTTGGATTTTACGAGTACACTTCTTGTGGCAATCTGTATGCCATGATGCGTTTTCCTTTTACCAATTCTTCAACCTTCACATATCTTAGTCGATTATCAATTAACATGTGTTCACGATCATTCCATACTGCTCTCTTTCTTACACACTCTAACACTTTATCATAATTAATAGGTTTAACCAATTGCGACTTCTTCTTATTTTGCCATAAATACACAGCTCGTAATTAGTCTGCAGCCTTGCCTTTTTTGTAGATGGACGCAGGGATACTTGGAGATGAATTTGTGGCGTAGACATTGTGTCCAAAGTTAATTTTAAACTATTGAAAGTATGAAACTATCCGGCTTGCGATTATCAATCCGTTTTTATCTGAAACAAAACACCTAAACGGTAAAAGATATCGATAAATTGCTAAGCACCTTCTTTATAGAGAATTTCCTTGTAAATAAAAAGCGTTCAGTACACAATATTAATAGGATGACCCTATCAAGGGTTATAATCGAGAACTTCAGATGATGTCTGGGGTGACCATCATCTTGGATATATGACGTCATATAGGCCGTCCGCAACAAATTCAGGAAAAGCACCTGATAAGGTATGATTACGGAGGGCATAAGGAATATATTAAAATTGGTCCAGCAATGTCATCATTAAAGCTCAAATTAAAGCTTATTAAATTCCCTACAACTTTTATGCTCTTGACTTGTCTGTAGTACGTGTCATTTTGCCTGTATCCCGACTCGAAGCATGAAGAAAACTTAAAATTTTCACTTTTTGGAAAAAAAGATCAATCTTTGAAAATCCGTTTCTCGGTAACTATATAACTTAGCAAAACGATTTTGATCTTATTTTGTATAAAATTTAATTTACTTTAAAAAAGCTATGGTAAAATTTTTCCAACAAACGCATAGTTTAGGAGATCTTGTCAAAAAACCGAAAAAAGGCCGAAAAAGTCGCTGTTTTTCGACCGCCATTCAGCGAGCACAGGTTTCTGAGGGTTGCAAATCTCGATTTGTAGTCCCATTAATGGTCCGAAACACCTCTCCAAGAATTATTAATACCCCATTTAATGTAAGTTCCGATGTAACATTTGACTGGGCTATACTAATTTTTTCTTGAGAGAATCTAGCCTTGAGGTTCGGTTACATTTAAAATATACTATATCTTTATTCTCTTTTTTCTTCATATAACTTTTAAAATAGTTAATTTCATTCTCTTTTTGCTCGCATTGTAACCACTGATAAAAATCTGAAATGAAGGTTAGTTATAACTTCTTTTGTATACCTACTAAATTAATATTTTGTAAATACCTACGTTGATGAGAACTGCAGATATTGGGAAGGTGGTATAACTGCTTCATGTTTTACTTTAATATGTTCTAGCAACAAGGCCGTGGTCCTGAAAGACACCTTGCAACCACTTAAGCATTTACAGATATAATTTCCTTCAGGTTTTTCCCGTATCTTTGGAGCAGTGTTATTAAAAGTTTTATGCACATTTCTAATGTGCTTGTTCAAATTTCCGTATGATGAAAATGTTGTTTTACAAATACTGCAGAAGTTATCCATCTCGTTATATTATTTAGACAAATACACTTTAACTGATTTTCATTTTAAGGTTAAGATTGAAATGTCAAACAAGAGACTAGGACAGAAAAGCAAGAACTACGGTAATGTTCGTATGGAATCGGAGCATGTCTTTTAGCCGTGTGTAAGGATAACAATTATACAAGATGTCCCAAAAAAAAATGCGACACCGATTTGGCATATATTCCTTAGGTTATAATAAACCGATTAAACCTAATATACCTTAGTACACAGTCCCTTCAGTAAGAACGTATAGGGACTTGAAAGTTCAAATGTATATTTTTTTTATATTAGTTTCGACATAGGTTATCACTGAAGTTGAGATTTTTATCACTATTGCGGATTTAGTTGTCGAGGCCCGTAGGGCCAAAGCAAATAAACCACATGAGGGATAAAAAGGAACTTCCAGTACCGTAGGGTACATTGTTTTTTTAAATCGCGAAATTACATCATTTTAATCAACTTTTGTAGGTTATGTTGACGTCGGTTGATCCACCGCTCTGGAAAGTTTTGATTTAACCAATCCCTAGTTTCAAGCCCCCAGTGGGCTGGAGCTCTATCTAACTGAGCCCACATATCTCTCCTGACAAGTAACGGTACTTCCTCCAATAATCCCGGTAAATCGTTGTTCAAAAAATTGACAACATTTTCGGCGTTTAATCGACGAGGCAAAATGTGTGGCCCTATTAGTCTATTTCCGATAATTCCAGCCCATACATTGACGCTGAATCTATACTGGTGATTAGTTTGATGGAAGACATGAGGGTTTTCATCGGCCCAGTGGTGCATATTAAACATTCCGTTAGGGGTAAATGTGGCTTCATCCTCCATAAAACGTTTTCAATTAAAGCCGGGTTGACTGCGTGTTGCCGTAATAACAATCTGCAAAACACCATCCGTAGCGGATAATCTTCCGGAAGCAACCCATGGACTTGCTGGAAGTGAAACGGATGTAAGAGATTTTCTCTTAACACTCGATGTACAGCAGTATGGCTAATATTAAGTCTTCGAGCTACAGAACGGGTGCTTTGTCGAGGTTCATCTTCAAATACCTGTAAGATGTTTTCTTCTATTCGGGTTGTAATATATGTCGTGTTCGCCCTCCACCAACTCCCTGCATAGGTTCTCCCTATTTCTCTTAAGCGGCGATCTAGTCTTTCAATAACATGAGCATTAGGATGTCTCCTGTTTATATAACGTTCGGCATATAAATTTGAAGCTCGGTGACAATTACCGCCACATTCGCCTTAGGTCAAATACATATATGCGTATTCAGGAAAACTGTATGCCATGTTTTTTCCCAAAACCAAAAACACAAAACTGAAGAATCAAACAAGGAACTAAGTAAGTTAGAACAATAATAACAGGGAATAACTAGTAATAAATAATGAGTGAAGCAGGTTTTACGAAAAGAAAAGTCACTTTTACAAGTGTCAAAAATGACATTAATACATCCAGTTATGAATTTTTTATTGTTACATTTTAAAAATAAACCCACCTTATAATGCATAGGTGCAACGTCTTCCAAAACTATAAATCGCAAAGATTTTGCATTCTTAAATATTAAATTATACGTAAACTAATTACCAAAATGTTATAATTTATATTTGATTACTTATTTTAGTTGTTGATACTATAAATCTATTCCTCAACCATAGTCGAAAAAAAATTCAATGTTTGAGCATTAATAACTCCTTAACCAAAGAGTTAACACTAAAATTGTATTCGAGTTTTTTGCTTGTTTTTCTACGTAGAATTGCGTGGTGTAATTATTAGCGGCATGTTTTAATACACCCGGTATATACTGCTCCACAAATGACCTGGACTATTTGCATGTATTGGTGCATTTTTTAAAATATTTTCCAAAAGGACAGTCATGGTATTTTTGGTAACCTTTCAGGATTGTGTCACTATAAAACCCATTTTTTTCATAATTTGGTTTAAATGAAACTAAGTCCATTAATAATATATTATCATTTGAAAATTTTTAATTTTTTCCAAATGTCGATAGCACATTGCATACAAAGTATGCCAAATCGTTGCCAAAATTTTTTTAACGTTTCAAGGAGACTCAAGAAGCTATTAAATTGCTTTGTTTTTGTTTTTCCTCTTACTTTTGTTAAATATAGTTTTATTATTATTATTTTTTATTTTATTAATATGAT
This sequence comes from Agriotes lineatus, assembly GCA_940337035.1. Lineage (NCBI taxonomy): Eukaryota > Metazoa > Arthropoda > Insecta > Coleoptera > Elateridae > Agriotes > Agriotes lineatus. Next base: position 13,710 of record CALNHX010001976.1, on the reverse strand, counting down.
TTTGTTAATGCGTCAGTTAATACTTGAGAATAGTGAAATTAAATAAGCTTAATATGAATATACTATAAAACAAAAACTATTATACCGGGTGAATGAGACCACCCGTATCAGTATTTTTTTTAAAGAACGGTGAGTCGTAGAGAGTTGGGATAAAAAAATTTATTATAAAAGTCATACTAAAGAATCGAATGGTGATATTATTATTTCTCGAAAAAGTCAGCATCACGAGTAGTTTTGTCAACAATGTCTAGAACTCCAAAATTTTAAATGGCACCATAAGTCGAAAAACGTATTGTTGAAAAGATCGTTAAAAAAGAAGAAAGTTTTGTAGGAAAAATTATTTTACTACTACCACCCCTTTTAAGTAATATTCGATTAAAGTTATTAAATTTGAAATTCGTTAACAAACAAAATTGAAAAGTCGGCTTTTAAAATCTAGTTACCGAATTAAACAATGTTACAAGTGTTCAAAATGTTATTGACATTAAAACGTGTGTGTAACATTGCTTAATTCGGTAACTACATTTTAAAAGCCGACTTTTCAATTTTGTTTGTTAACAACGAATTTCAAATTTAATAACTTTAATCGAATATTACTTAAAAGGGGTGGTAGTAGTAAAATAATTTTTCCTACAAAACTTTCTTCTTTTTTAACGATCTTTTCAACAATACGTTTTTCGACTTATGGTGCCATTTAAAATTTTGGAGTTCTGGACATTGTTGACAAAACTACTCGTGATGCTGACTTTTTCGAGAAATAATAATATCACCATTCGATTCTTTAGTATGACATTTATAATAAATTTTTTTATCCGAACTCTCTACGACTCACCGTTCTTTAAAAAAAATACTGATACGGGTGGTCTCATTCACCCGGTACCTATACCGGGTGTCCATTCTCAAAGTCGAACATAGAGAATTAACATTAGTGCATTCACTCGTTCTTCATTGAAATAATTCATTTTTCTGTAGATAATTTAACAGACGTTGATAGAAAATACCTGATTTACGCCAACTAATTACCAATTGTTTTTGACAAAAGCTATCGAACTTGAGAAGCAAGGCATAGCATATTTAAAAATTCTCAAGCTTTAAATTAATATTTTAAAATAAAAACCGCATCTTGAATATTATTATTGGTATCATTTGATGCGCAATAATTTTATCTTTCCATTGATACCATTACCTTCCCTGTAAGTTGAATTGGCGAGCAGGAATCGGCAAAAACGTTCAATACAATGTTAATCGCCTATGTTCGACTTTGAGAACGGACACACGGTATAGTTTTTGTGGCATAATGTAACAAATACAATTTATATGAGTGGTCCAGTTCATTTGTGGAGCAATATATGTGCCGGATAAAGCAAGAATGAAAGATAGAGTGTTGCCAACTCTTCGCAAGTTGTATTCGCTAAATTGGTACTAAAAGTCTCTATTTTCAGATCAAAAGTCGCCAAATACGAAATACGCACATTAGAAAATCAAGCATTTATTTTTTTCCACAGAATAAAGAAATACGTAAACTACTTATGAATATAAAAATAAAAACTTACCTACTTAAGGAAAAAATAATTTAACGTTCTAATTCTTAGTACCAAGTGATTACAATTGACAATGGCAAATTGTGCAATGTGCAAACGTTGCAAAGAGTAAAGATTTAGTTTTTAATTACAGATCTCCGGCGTCATGAGCGCAAATATGACCGTCTGTTCACTTACGAAATACAAATAAATGTCAGGTAAACATAATATAATTTCAGGCGTTAACCATATCAGTATAACAAATTTTCAAATAATATTCTGAAATTGTTTCGTATATGAAAATTGTGGAGGATAAACGTATGTGTAGCTTTAGAAATATTGAAATTAATAAATTTTTACATAATTTTTTTTTTAAATTGCGAATAATACCCTAGAATTTCAAACTAAAATATATCAAAAACGCTAGAAAAGTCGCTAATCGCAAATTCCTATTTTTTTTAGCTAAACCACTTGTTAAATACCCTAGATTTAGCGACTTTTCGCCGTTGTTGGCAACACTGAAGATAGACCTAGGCTAATAGGTTAAAGTGGGGATTACCCAGGCTTTGCGGCTAAAGCCCGAAGAGTTCCCAACACTTCCCCTTTAACCGGATAAAAGCGGCTCTAACCAATGCTAGTCGGTTAATGAGCAAAGTTACGTTATATATGCTTATAAAGCAATATACGGATGGGGCCATAATTATAACAACAGATCAATAAAAAAACCAATTAGGACAGGCTGTGAAATTGAATTGTTTGGACTTGGTACTTTAGCCACATCCACCGAATGACATTTTATAACGTTTGTAATTTGACCTTTTTATTGTGAACAAAGTTTATAACCTTAAATTGAAACTGAAACAAAAAAATGAAATAGTATATTCTGATACTAGTGTATAAGTTCGCCTTCAAAGCACGTGCGACGAGTTTAAATAAAGAAACTCTCATTAAAATGTTAAGTTTACTTCGACAAAAAAAAGCTCTTGTGTAATTATAAGTGATGAAATTATTCCATCAATATTTAATTAAACTAATTTTATGTAAACTACCTCAGAAATATTAATAAAATATATACAATACAATAATTCGTATGGACGTTTACTAAAAATTAGTTTAACATTGCTTCTTGGTGAACATTTATTACCCCGAAAAATGTTAAATTGCAAATAAGACAAGTGCATATATTTTAAATTATACCTATGTATTTTGTGTATTTGTTTTATGTTCGTGTTTTCTGTTGGACAGAGAAATAAAAATGGTGGCTTTTGATGGTCACTATATTCTAATAACACAATGATTTTTGTACAGCTTAACTAAACTTACGTACTATTCAGACTGAAACAGCGAACTGAGGCGATACGTTGGTCTATGCCACTTACAGAACTGGCAGGGTTCTTCACAATTTGTTTAGTTTAATATACCTTAAATTTAGGCTAAATAATGCATTACATAGTGCTTATTTTCATAATTTACTTCATACAAAAATATAATTATAAAACATATGGTGGAAAAATTACAAATTGCCTTTATAAACTTCTTTAATTGTATTGCTGATTAATGCGTTTCAGCAAGCTTTACCTAGTTATCTACGTGTATTAAGAATGGTGGTGCCAATGGTGCCATCCATTACTCGATTCTTTAATTCGGCTTAAGCAACTGTGGAGTCTTAGCTGCTTAAGAACGTTTTCTGGCTTTGAAGTTTGTTAAATGTTAAACTGTAGGTGCACCATATTCAAATCTCAGTGCTAAGAGGTTGGATATGTGGCAGAGAAGAGACCGGCGCCCCAGCAGTGGGACGTGAAAGATTGTGTGTAAGTCTATAACGTAACCTTGCTGAATCATGTGGTGAAAACATACAACACTCGCTACTTTATAATAAATATACAAATTTTAAAATAATATAAAAATTCAACAAGCTTAAGGAATTCTGAACATAAAATTATACATCACAAGAACTTCAATATCTAATTATTTTCTTAACTCTTAGGGTCATCTTGTTTAATATAGTTATCTATTATTAGATTTGGTCTTCTATCTTTTTTTTTTTTAGTTTTTTTATTTATTAATGATGTAATGTATTTGAACATGATGAAGAGTACACTCTGTTTAATGGTAGTATTATTATGCGCATTATGTTCAGGGCATACATTTGTGTAAACAGCAATGTTCTCTCCAACAACGCGAAATATATCTAACGCATTTACCTACAGAAAAAACAATTTAAAAACTTGTTTTTTGCTTTCATCTACTAAATATATAAATTCTTTTGAGGGATACAACAGTTTGCCAAAATCCTTTAAAATTATAAAAGCGTGACTGTCTGTAGATTGTTCTGACAGAAAATAATCTGTACAATTTTTACAGTTGCGCTTTAAAAATTTTCTGCAAATAAAACCTGCAATATAGGAACTAGTATGGAAACGCATATTTTGAACTACTTTGGTAATATTCAAAAGTTCAGCGGCCAAGGAAACCTCAATTTGGTTAGAACAAGAAGGAATTGGATCATTGGGAGCTATGTTAGAACTGTTTAAAGGATCTAAGAAAGATATTAAAAAGTCGGTGCCATCATGTTCGCAGTTTGTAGCGTTTGAATTAGAAATTAAATTATTAATTAAACAAGTTTTATAAGTAGCTACAAACTGCATACATGAAGGCCTAGGGTTTTGACCACACAATCCTCGAATAATGCCAAAGAAGTTCTCTAGGGGATCCTGGTTTAAAGATCTAGTTAAGAGATATTCAAATCCAAGAGTCTTCATGAATTTCCATAAAGCTTGAATATTGCGAATGGTAGCAATCGAGTTCTTGACAGATGGTGGAGGGGGGACCTCAACACCATGTTGCATGAATTTTAACTTGCTGAGGAATGGTTTAGCCTCTCCCCAAACAGCAAAATGCTGAGATGCATCTGTTACGGGTCGGTTGAGTGGTTTAGAAGCTTTGTGCTTAGAGTTCAAGCTGTCGAACAGTTTGTCCATGAAAAGAATAAATTCAGCAGTGCCCTCGGCATTAAATGCAACTAATTTAGTGAAAAAGATAAGAGCTGCAGAAACAGAACGACTAAATATTTGTGCGGCAAATTTCACTTTCATTTTTTGCCTGCCTTCAGGTTGAATGTGACGCTCGGAAAGCTTGGTACAAAGTTTGCCTTCAGGATTGGCTCCATCTAAATCATACAATTTTACTAAATCGCTCCATTTAGCTACCTTACCGTTAAAATGAATATCTTTGTGGATAAAATTGTTTCTGAGGCATTTTAGTAAGTGAGGCGGATCGAATAAATGAAATATTTTGTAGCCATCCACTTCAAATACAAAATCTTTGCCAAATCCACTCTCTTGACTCAGCTGCGAAATTGCTGAAACATTTGCTTGTCCTTGATCACATAAGGTCGCCAAAATTCGAAATTGAGTCTTTGCATGAATATTTCTAATTACATTAATAATAAGATTTTTTAGTACACGTGGTTGTACCCCCGTTCTAGCAAAATAGAAACATACTTGTTGTTTCCACCTTGCATTAATACCACGTATCATGAACACTAATGCATGATCAGCTATGTTTGGTGTTTTTGAATCATTACCAAAATCTTCTAAACCCTCAACAGATCTACTTTTGATACTTACGCTTATATTCGCCTGAAGAAAAACTTCATCAAATAAAAGTGTACAGTATCTTTCCATTGGTTTCATAAATGCATATACATGTGACAAATAAGAAAAAACTGTATCAACAATACCAGCCGTCACCAAAATACCGCTTAAAGTCCTCTGCAAGGTTCTTAGAGATGGCAATTTGAATATTCTTTGCAATAATCTATAACATTTTGGCGAAGACTTGTAGATAGCCAATGATAAAGCTTTTTCCTGTTTGTTCCCTTTAATAGATTTTGAAGGACCACTATGCTTTAATTGAGCTTTTATAAAGATTTCCGCTGCTGGCGATAAATTGTTTAATATTTTTAAGTTTTCGTTTTCTAGTATCTTCTTGTTATCACCCTTCATAAGTTTCTTTGTTAAACTGAAGAGGTCTTTTTTAGATTTTGATGCCCTTCTCAACCTTCTCACAAGCCGCTTACATTTAGTTAACTCTTGATAAAGTGCTTTCTTTCTTGGGGACATGGCGCTTGCTTTAGGAATTCCTATTCGTCTTAAGGTTGTAGGATGCTCTAGAAAAACCAAATATTTATATCTATTATTTCGTTTATTTACATTGAGCTGTTCTTGTAGAGGGTTAGTAAAGGTTTTACTTCTATAGAAACATAACTCAGATGACCTATTCGTTAAATATAATACAGTAAAACCAGTGTAAATTAGTTGGTCAACTTGGAGACGTGATCAAGTTATAGAAATTGCATGTATCTATTATAATTTAACCTATTTTTCTAGATGGTTGTGACCCACTTGCCACAGCACTATCGTTACTCAGGCTCCTACGTTCTGGTGTTTGATACAGTTCCATTATTTGTTAATTTTCAGTTTCTGTGTAAAATAAAAATATATTAAAACCCAAGATTTTCACTTGAATCACTTACCTAATACCTCTTCTTTTCCTGATGCAGAAGTATTTCTTTCGAACAGTGTTGGAACAGCTCCCCTATTTAATTTATTATGATCTGGTGTTTAGTATTGTTCCATTTCAAAGTGTTTACCACAAACTTAATAAATATACCTTAACTTTTGGTAGGGTATATTCATTATGGTGGAATTGTTTACATTTTTCAACCAGGCCTCTAACAGTTCTGGGTTTCGTGGAAATGTATGAAATATTTCGTTAGGATGTGATTCAGTACTTCTACAATTCTGAACGGTACAGCGTTTTTTGTGCCCCCCGACCATTTTCTCTATAAACATAATTATTAATACTTAAAGATGCAGACTATTTCAGAACAATATATAAAATTATATATACATATATTAGGTTCTTACCTTTATTAAACAATTCACAAAATCCAATTACAAACACCTAAATCAACTTAAAATAAAAATGTGGCTGTTCCTCGTCACAAGGTAGTAGAAACGTACATTAAACTTTAGTTTCTGTATCCTAATGTGATACGAGGATGGGCTAAGGAGAAGAATAAATACAAATTGTGACTATTTACTGCAAAATTATGACAATTAATTGTACAAACTTGTCAATTCTGTACTTGTCAATTCAAATTGAAATCATAGGCGGCAAGTAACAGCGCCTCTATCTTTGGTGCGCGGTACTAAATCAAGGTTTGGATATTTGAACGTATAACTGACGAGGGCCTGTAGTTGTGATAGAAATGTCAAACAGACACCAATGAGTCATGTATTTTTCAATTAATTTCAAAATAATGAGCACCCCATATGTACTGCAGAAAGTTTCTACGCGAATAGATTGAAAATTTTACGACATGACAGAGAGAGGGCAACATTATAGCTACAATTATTCGTAGTGAGGTTATGGGAACTGTTATTGGTTATATGCAAAGCTGTACGTTATTCTGTTAATTTGAGACTTGTGGAATTTTGTGGAGCAATGTGTGCAACGACTTTTCTAAAATGGAAAAAATAGAACACCGTGCAGTGATTAAATACCTACCTGCACAAAAAGGACAAATTCATGAAGACATGGTAAACGTTTTGGGAACATCTGATCCTCCATACACAATGGTCAAAAAGTGGGCAGCCGAATTGAAACAGAGGAAGAAACGGCATTGAAGATGATTCTCGCAGTGGAGGACCTGCTTCTACCACTGAAGAAAACATCGATTTGATTCAAGATACGGGCATGGCAGATCTGCGAATCAAGGTTCGAGAAATAGCAGGGGCTGTGGGCATAACCTATGAACGGGTTCAAAACATTTTAAGTAATGAGTTAGGAAAGTCGAAAGTTGTTGCGAGGTGGGCTTTTTTTGGCTTCTGATAATTGATTAGAAACGTGTTCGTTTTCAAACGTCGCTGCTCTGTTATGAGGCTGACCCTAATAATTTTATTTAAAGATTTGTTATCTACCACCAATGACACATAGATTCACTATTATCAGCCTAACTCAAAGCAGCAGTCGAAACAGTGGAAGCATAAGGGCTCACCACCTCCCAAAAAAGCAATGGTGGTGCCGTCCTTTAGTAAAGTGATGGCTTTGGTTTTAGGGACAGGAAGGGAATATTGCTGGTGGATTCCTTCCTTAAGGGTCAAACCATAACAGGACAATACTAATCTAACTTATTACATCAACTTCGTAAAGAAATTAAAAGAAAACAAACTGATATGCTAACGAAACCGGTGTAGGACGTTTAGGCGCGATTCTTTAGACGCGCATCTTTAGGCGCGCACTTTTAGGCGCGAGCGCTTTAGACGCGGACGCTATTAGTCGCCTGGACGTTTATGCGCCGCCACTTTAGACGCGGTGACAGTTAGGCGTCACATGAAAGAAATTCACATTATTCTTGATTTCAAAATTTTTTGTTGGGTAATTATTACAATAATTAATGTTGAAGAAAAATTAAAACCTTCATAAACAATATGTATTTGGCGCTATTACGAGCCTTCTTCAGTGTTAAAGTTTTACAAATTTACGTATTTAATTTACATTGTATCGATTATGAAAAATGAGTTATTTACATTTTGTATATGGGTTGTTTAACGTGGTGGAATTATACACACCATATAATTTCACTACGTTAAACTATCCATATACAAAAAGTAAATAACTAATTGTTCATAATCGATAAAATGTTAATTCAATATGTAAATTTGTACAACTTTACACTGAACACTGAACACACTGAAGAAGGCTCGTAAAAATCTGAATATATATTGTTTATGAAGGTTTGAATTTTTCTTCAACATTAATGACTGCAATAATTAAGTAACAATAAATTTTAAAATCAAGAATAATGTGAATTTCTTTCATGTGGCGTCTAACTGTCCCCAGGCGCCTAATAGCGTCCGCGTCTAAAAGCTTCGCGCCTAAAAGCTCGCGCCTAAAGGTACGCGCCTAAACGTCCCTTTCCGTAACGAAACGTATCCTACACCATCAAAATGAAGCTTTGGCGTAAACATCAACAGTTGCGATGGCTGAAATTCATCGGTACGGTTTTGAATTGGTACTTCATGTTCCCTATTCACTGGATGTAGTTCCATCAGACTTCCATCTATTTCTGAAGCTCAAAAACACCTAGGAGGGCAAAGATTTTTGTCCACGGAAGAAGCTGTAGCAGCCATAACGGGGTATTTTAAAAACCAGCACGAAGCTTTATCAGGCTGGGATCACAGCAAAAAGGGGATTATATTGAAAAATAAATAAATAAATAAACTCCTGTGTTAGGCTGTGAAGTTTTCAATCTCTCTTGATTTTTTCAAGTTTTTCAGAGTTGGATTTTATAACGTTTTTCATTGAAAGGTTGTTGTGTCACACTAAAAAATTAAAAATAGTAATATGGCAATGCTCCAAATTAAAATATTTCCCAACGTTGCAATGAAATTAAAGATACTAAAGTAATGCTTATCATGAATATATTTTGTACATGATACATAATATGTGTATATACATATAATAAAGCACAAAGCTGCTATTTAAATATAAAATTTATTTGAAATATGTTTTCGTTTATAAAAATAACAGGGATTTACTACATATACTTACAAACTATTAAATTTTACTAGCTCAGCCCACCACATAGGTGGACATATTCTAATTAAAACAAGTTTTCTATTTTTATAATTGGATAATATCAACTGAAGCATATTAATACAATTAAAAAACAATACCATTATAAAAAACACTATTTAACAAAACTAAGAGGAATAGCACAAAATAGTTTATTTATCTAGAACGAAAAGTGACATTTTAAAGGTCGAGGCATCAGCCAAGGACGGAATTACTTGCGAGGACCTTTAAAAACACTTTTCGTTCGTGGTGAATACAACGGTTTATTTCATACTGCAAGTTTAATGAATTTTAAATAAAAAGTTGTAGATCATTTCAAATTTAATGTTAACAACTGACATATAATTTTAAAGTACTTGAACTTTAATATTTTACTTTAAAGTACTTGAACTTTAATATTTTACTTTAATGTACTAAGACTTGAATGTTCCATTTTTTGTACCAGAAGCAATCCAAAAAATGCCATTTTTGACATCAGTATGAAATAAAGGAAATTAAGAGTTCTTCGAGTCTTTTTGGCATACTTTGTATGCAATGTGCTATCAACATTTGGGAAAAACTCAAAATTTTCAAATGATAATATTTTTTTATTAATGGATTTAATTTTATTTAAACAAAATTACGAAAAGAAATGCTTTTTATAGTGACACAATCCTGAAAGGTTGTCAAAAATGCCATGACTGTTTTTGGAAATATTTTGCACCAATATATGCAATTGGTTCAGTTCATTTGTTGAGCAGTATATATTTGCAAACCCACATGGTGGCAGCTTCTATTTAAAAAAATATATAAATCGGCTTGGTGGAAGTCTCAAAATAGGTGCCGAAAGAAAACTTTTCACATACTAAATATATAGATATGTATACTATCAAAAAAATATAGCAGCTGGCGCGGAACCTTAGAATTTTAGCGCAGGTCAGTTCGTATATACCTACTCCCCCCTGTACACAATTCGGTTGGTCTTGTGAGTTAGGGTTAAAGGGCATTGATTCATTTAACCTGCGTATCAACACATGGTTACTATTTAAAACGGAAAACTCCACCTTCAATGCTGCACGAATATAACCTTTTCTGAAGTTATGTGCCGGTTGCTATAGAAAACATGTATGTACCAGCGCCTTCATAGTAAACTAAGACAGTGAAAATACCAAGCTACCCTAATTTTCGAAAATGTTGGTTGTGCCTTGTTTTCTTCTAATTATTGTTTCTGTATCGCAGATTTTTTTTTCTGAGCAAGTAAGACCCATATGCTCATCCCATTCCTCAATCTGGTTCGATTTATTGCTTTATGAGCTTCGATTAAAGGTGCCATCTTAACTTCTCGTTAAAATTGTCAGTGTCATATGACAGAAGTTGTTTGAATTTGTCACCATAAATAAAGATATGAATGTGTTTGAAGCATTTAGAAGATTAGAAAATGTGTAAATTGATTTTTTTACTGTTTACTGTTCTCACTCGAACGATTTTTTCTGTGAAGAATAAGAATGTATAAAAGAGTTCTATATCGACCTCAAAAATTTATTTTTTTAGGAAAAAGTCAGTGTTGTTATTTAACCAAACTCCGTTTTGTAACAACTTTGTTAAATAAAATTTTTCATAAAAGTTAAAAATAAGAGTCAGTACTTTGCTTAAGATCAATATTACATTGTATTTTTTTTTTAATGTTTTGTACAGGTTACAGAAAGTAGATTGGAACGCGGTGAAAATCGGAACTAATGTTAGAATCTAGTAATTTTCAAGTTTCGTATTGGTAACATTTTTACATCTATCATATTGGCATTAAATTGTTAACCTTATTTAAGCTTAATGACACAATAAATCAGAGGCGTACGCAACATTGCGGTATGGTATATTATCAGTCCTTGAATGTTAATAGGATTGCGGAAATAATGATGTACGTTGAACAACCAGGCTCTGCTAAACCTTCTGTCCCAGCAACAGCAATTTCCATTCTTTAAAACACAAAGAATCTGTCATATGACGTTAGTCACTGCGCAAACGAAATCCCTCTACCCACCGTTGCTGTTTACTTGTCATTTAAAATATAACCTAACTTTGTCTGTTTTTGACAACTTTCCACATATTGCCAATTCATCAAATATGATCACATCGCCTTTCATGACCTACCTTGACACCCAATCTACTCTTGTGACCTGTATACTTTATCATAAGTTTAATCACTGTGACTTCCTAAGACAAGTAAAACTTTTTATCAAGAATGACTTTTTCCTCAAGAATAAAAAATTCGATAGTTTACAAGAGTGTAGTACCTCCTCCATCGGGAGACGCACTATATCTTGGTGTGCTATTTTCCTCATTTTGACTTCCTTTTACGATAAAGGAAGTATTGGATTCACCCCAAAAATTCGAAATTGAGTTTTCAACAGATCTTCACGTCCCCTGATCCCAAAAAACATATTTTTTTTTCATTGGTCTGTATGTGTGTCTGTCTGTCTGTCTGGCTGTGTGTCACCACATCGGTTTGTTTACATCTGGGTGACCTAAACTGCACGTTTACCCATTTTTTTCTGAGCTCCAATAAAAAAATTATAACTCTTAATAACAATACCTTTCTGGTGCGATATAAACCATGAATTGTTCTAGACTGTTTTGAGACGGAAAGCGTAATTCAACAAAAAATGATGAACGTGATGATTGATATTATTGATAATGAGTACCACTCGATCTGGTGCAATTACTTCGTGGCGCGTTATGTTTTCAAATGGTATGGCTTGCCTTTCTTGGTTATCGGGCCAGTAAATTATTAACTGCTGTACGTCGTTGTATTCTACATTTACCAATTCTTCTGGTGGATTTTCATTGCCACAGATCCATTTACATCCCACGTGGTTAATTATGTTACGTATTTTTAATTACTGCTTTTGGATTTTAAAACTACAACTAAATACCTCGATATACTGCCAGGATTTAATTCATTAAATATCGCTTACCTACTATGGTACATCACTCCACAATGCAGTGGATTATGAAAAGAACAGCTCCAGCTGCTTATTAACGCATGGCTAACTAAAATTTACATGGCAAAGCTATCACCACAAAACAAATTCCTAGCTATCACGGCTATTCCATAAGTGTCACTTTTTACTTCCTTTTACAATAAAGGAAGTATTGGATTCACCCCAAAAATTCGAAATTGAGTTTTCAACAGATCTTCACGTTTTAGAGTCCCCTGAACCCAAAAAACATATTTTTTTTTCATTGGTCTGTCTGTCTGTCTGTGTGTCTGTCTGTGAACAGAATATCTCAAAAACGAAAAGAGGTATGGCGTTGAAACTTCATATATAAGTTTTGTGTATTCTGTAGATGCGACAGTAAGCTTTTGAAGAAAATCGCATAACCGGAAGTAGATGTTTACTCTTGTGATTTTTCAGTTTTTTTCGATTTTTTCAAAAATGGCTCTAACGATTTTTTTCAAACTTCACATTTTTATTACATTTTTAATGTGCATTGAAGTGAGATAGGTGATTTTCCAGTTAAATACTTCTAAAATGGGTTTCTTTTGTTTTTTTTTTCTATTTTCTTGATTAACTCCTATTTTAAATAGAACCCCGGTATATTATTACATTTTTGAATTCAGCTTAAAATTCTAGAGAAAATTTGTCTCTTCACCTAACGCTCTATTTTGTACCGTTTTTGTAGAATTTGTAATTTTTGAAAATTTTTGACAAACGTTTAAAAATTTAAAGTCAAATTTTTGGCTAATTATAAGATCACTGTAAAAGGAAGTTGTGTGCGTGTATCACACCAGATTTTTTTAATAAATTTTCTTGTATTTTTTGGACAAATAAGTGGATCAATTCCCAATTTCTGCTTTTTAGTAACTGGTTGTGGAACTAGATAAACAAGCAACAGTACATATGAATTGGATATATAAAATGAAATTATATTCTTGTTTTTGTTAAATTGGAATAATAAAATCCACTAAGTAGTACCGACTATTTTTTATATAAGTACCTACATTCTAACAATGTTGTATAATAATTTATCCAGACAATAAGTAGTCGCAGTAGTTGCAGAAAGTGTTTCTCACTTTCGTTTTTTAATTGTTGGTTGTGGAATTGCAGATGCACATAGACGCCTTGCAGGCCATATAGTTTTATCAAAATCATCCATTATAATATGCTTTGAGCATACTAATGAATCTTTTTTTACAGCTTCCAAACCACATGCTTCTATCCACTTCAATCGCATTGCTTCATTTTTTGAAAATTAATAATAGCTGCTACATGGCCACAAAACAGGTTCGCTCCATAGCTACGTTTTTAAAAATGCTTAGTGTATTCATTTCATATGTAGATACCTAAAAACTATAGTTATTATCAATACAATGTGTAACAAATGTGTTATATCCAATAGGCTGTAACTAGTTTTCATCTTTTGGTAAAGGCTATGCATGTTAGAATTTATAATGCTTTTGTAATACTACTTGGGCTACCTGTGGTCGGCAATGCATCTCAAGAAAGAAATGAAATATGTAATTTGGATGTGATTCATACGTTTACAGAAAAAAGAAATGCGGATTATC